>BQNB010114616.1:0-21719 GCA_026074375.1 Tanacetum coccineum
CTTGAATCATTATGAGAAGATATCATTCCAAGGGTCTCGAGAGGAAATGTTTTGGTTATTTCCTTTTTCTCGAGATCACTTTGATGAGGATTCTCTAATCTAGACAAATGGTCGGCCGCGAGATTCTCCGATCCTTATCTATCACGAATAATGACATCAAATTCTTGGAGTAGGAGAATCCACCGGAGCAATCTCGGCTTAGCAAGAAGATACTTAAGAGCCGAGTAGTCCGTATACACTATGGTCTTTGATAAGACTAAGTACGGCCAGAATTTCTCAAAAGCATACACCACGGCTAATAACTCTTTTTCTGTTGTAGTGTAATGTGCTTGAGCATCCGTCGTGGTCTTACTTGCATATTGTATAGGCTAAAAATGCTTGGTCTTACGTTTCCCCAAGACTGCACCTACCGCATAATCACTAGCGTCACACATAATTTCAAATGGTAGGTCCCAATCGGGGGCAACTAAAATTAGGGCTTCGGTTAACTTTTACTTAAGTATATTAAACGCTTCAATACATTCTTTCGAGAAAATAAACGGGGTTTCCTTTTCAAGAAGATAGGTCATCGGCCAGGCGATTTTAGAAAAATCTTGAATAAATCGACGATAGAACCCGGTGTGACCTAAAAAACTTCGAACGCCTTTGACGAAAGTCGGATGAGGGAGTTTAGCTATAACATCAACTTTAGCTTTGTCAACCTCAATCCCGGACTTTGAAATCTTATGTCCTAGGACAATGCCTTCTTTTACCATAAAATGGCATTTCTCCTAATTTAGAACTAAATTAGTATCTTTGCACCGTTTGAGCATTTTAGCTAAATGGGAGAGGTATGACGAGAAAGAATCCCCGAAGACCGAGAAATCGTCCATAAAGACCTCCATCGTTTCCTTGATCATGTCATAGAAAATGGCCATCATGCACCTTTAGAACGTGCCCGGAGCATTACATAAACCAAAAAGCATACATCGGTAGGCAAACTTCCCATAAGGGCAAGTGAAGGTAGTCTTCTCTTGGTCTTGCGGGTCAATTGGAATTTAAAAATATCCAGAAAATCCATCTAAAAAGCAATAGTATTCGTTCCCTGCTAAACGTTCTAGCATTTTGTCCATGAAAGGCAACGGGAAATGGTCTTTACGAGTCACATCATTAAGCTTTTGGTAATCTATACAAACACGCGATCTGGTAACTAGTCTTGTAGTAATCAACTCATTATCTTCGTTTTCAACTACGGTCATGCCACCCTTCTTAGGTACACAATGAACGAGACTCACCCACGGGCTATCAGAGATAGGGTAATTCAATCCGGCATCAAGGAGTTTGATAACTTCCTTTTTGATAACCTCATGAATCTTCGGGTTCACCCTTCTTTGATGTTCAACCACCGGTTTGAAGTCGTCTTCCATTAAGATCTTGTGAGAATAAAAACTAGGGTCGATACCCTTAATGTTAGAAATTTTCTATGCGATGGTCCATTTGTGTGACTTAAGAACTTTTAAAAGGGCGGCCTTTTCTTCATCTTTTAACTTTTTAGCGATTATGACGGGTAAATAATCGGTTTCTTCTAAAAATGCATATTCTAGATGAGACGGTAAATCCTTGAGCTCAAGCTCCGGAGGATCATCAATAGAAGATTTAATCGATTTAAGTTCCTCAAAATTAAGTTCTTTTGGAGGGAGAGGAGATGATGGATCATCGTTTAATAACTTCTCGAGTAGAAGAAGGTCTCCCTCCGGATCAAAGTTGGCATCATCAATTCCCGGTAGAATTAAATCATTTGAAAGACAACCCTCGATCTCTTCCAAAATGAAGTCACCTCCCTCAAAAAAAGTAAAAGAGAGGAAATAAGTAGAAAGGACAGGATCTAAAGACGGAGTGGGATTGCCACTCGTAGAATCTAAAGACAGAGTGGAATTGCCACTCATAGAACTATCCGAAAATCCGAGCACTTCTTAAGCATACTCCTCACATGAAACGTCAATGACATCGATTCTATTAACCGATTTAGCATTATTGTAGGAGTATCTTAAAGTTTGACCAACTTTAAAGGTTATGGCTTCATCATCAACTCGAAGAGTTAATTCTTCACCGTAAACATCAATCAAAGCATGTGCCGTCTTCAAAAAGGGCATCCCAAGAATTAAGGAAACCCGAGGATCAACAACATAATCAACGACTATGAAGTCGGCAGGAAAATGGAACTTTCCTACTTTTACAAAGACATCTTCAGTAATACCGGATGGACTAGTAGTCGATCGGTCTGCAAGTTCAAGAATCATTTGAGTAGGAGTAAGTTTGGGGAGTTGAAGCTTCTTCCATATGGAAAGAGTATCAAGTTTATGCTTGCACCAGATCGGCCAAGGCTAAGCATCCAATATAAAAAATTTTGCATCTTCGGAAATCACATGGAATAAGGAAAACTTGCCGGGACTCCAAGTTTTTCGGCAACTTTTTATTGGATAACCGCCGAACAACAATCATTTGTGAAACAAAAGGGGGGTTTTGAATATTTTTACAGGTTAATTGACCGGTTTAAAATTCTTTGCTTATAAAATGATTTGATTCGAGTTATATGTCAATCAATCAACAATATGAATCACAACAAAAACTATCTAATGTAATGAACTAAATGAACAATAATAATATAAAGGGATAAGGAAAGAAACGATCAAACCAAGACACCAAGATTTATAGTGGTTCGGCAATGAAGCACCTCTTCGTTCCTACTCCACTCCCCGAGTACTCCACTCGAGATTTCACTATGTCAACAAGCTCCCTTTAGGCGGAGAAAACTGTTTACAAGTGCTTACTTTCCTTTTCCACACAAAAGCTAGATGTCGAGTCCTAATATTAGCTAGTACCAATCTAAGACCATCACTAATCCTTACAACACTCATAGGATATATACCCTTGGATTGACACACAATCCAAATCACACCAATACATAATTTACACACTTGGATCTACACACAATCCAATTTACACAACAACACTAAATATATGTAATGAAGATTTGTGATCTTGAGGAGGAAGAGAGAGATCACTTGATAACAATTCGTATATAGAAGAATACGATTGTTCTTCTCTTGCACTTGATTAGAAGAAGAAGAAGAAGAAGAAGAAGGGAGGAAGAAAGAATTAATCACTTGAAACAAGATCAAGGTATGTTAGTGATCAAGATATGTATTTTAGAAAGAAAGGAAGAAGAGAGAAAAATAGATCTGAGAAAATTCGTGGCAAGAGGTTCTGTTTTTCAGATGGGGTGGCCCAGTATTTATAGGGGACAAAAAATGACCGTTGCTGGTGGCGGTCCCTTATATATAAGGGGGCCGCCAGGCCTAAAAGGGGGCCGCCACTAGACTCCGCTCCCTTTTTTGTCCTTTTGTGGTGAAGGTTGTATCTGTTATAAAACCTTCTATTTTGGGGGGAAAATTTGAATTTCAAATTTTATGTTTTTAATAAAACATTTCTTTTAATGAATAAATATTTTGTTTTTATATTTTTATAAAAACACATTTTGTAGAAATGTAAGGTTAAGGAAAATATTTTCATGATCACTAAATCATGTTAATGATTTGTTATACCATACTTTACGTGATTGAACTTAGAAATAGAATTTAAGAATTAGTAATTATAAACATTTATTTTATCGTAAACGTTTCACATTTGCTATTATCAAAACATTAAGAGGTTCAAAAAATATAAATAAACGTTTAAGACTTATTCGTATTTAACAATCTCCCAAATTTTTGATGATGACAAAACATAAACTCATTTTAGTATAAAAATAGAAGTTTATAACTTATTAATGAGTTTAATTCTATTTCTCCTCCTTTTTGTCAAATCCAAAAAGGTTGATCGTCGAGTCGTAGTAGAGATAAAGAAATCGACGATAAAAGACTCCCCTTTGATGTAAGCTCCCCCTTGTTCGGGGCACCAAGGGATCGATCTTACGCTAATTTGTTTGCTACAAAACAAGGTTAGAAGTACAAGTGCAAGCAAATATGGCATGACAAATATCTTAAGAGTATAATCCACACATTTAAAAACTCATAAAGTAAAGTGCATTTAAATTCATAAAGAAATCATATATAGTCACAAGGACAATATATATGATGATACAAGCATAAGATAATCATAACTAAAACACAACATATTAAAGCATCTAATAAAAGTAAACTAGTAGATGATTCTTGATTTCATGAGGATGTGATACTCAAAAGGTAGGAAACGTTTATTAAAGAAATTTAATCACGTGCGAGTGATTAATTAAAGAGTGAGAATGATGAAGATGGTGACTCATTGTGTTGATGAACTTGTGATTGAGGTATGATATGGGTAACAAGGAATTGAATGAAATTAATTTCATTCCTTAATGAGTGGAATTGGTTGGTGGTGTACCTACAACAATGACAAAAGCTAGAATGACATCCTACTTGAGCATGAGTAGGAGGTGAAACCAATGGGTGTGGTGAAGAAGGTGGTGTAGGGGTTTGAGAATTGATGAGTGTGGAGATTGTGTGGAGTTGATTAATAATTCGATCTCTTTGTGGGTAGTTCATAGGTGGTGAGATAGAGTGAGGAGTGTTAGTTGAAAGTGGTGGTGGTGAGTCATTTTGACAAGTAGGTGATGATTTTGAAAGAGATGTCTTATGTTTCCATACTTGACGAACCGACATCTTTGGTTTTCTTGAAAAGTTTGGGTTATGATTTGTGCAAGACATTTGGGTGAAAGAAGAAGAGAATATGAAGGATGATGATGATGAAGAAGATTGATGGTTTAAATAATGAAAAAGGTAAAGGAAATGGCAAAGCATGTGTTAGAAAGAAATTGAAGAATTGTATGTTTAAAAAGAAGAAGTTCCAGCAAGAGTCCCTAGGACTAGGGTGGATAAAGATACAGAAAAAAGAAACTCGAAATTTATTTCCCTCCTTTGGCGTCCCTTATTGTTGAGCGTCCCGGATTGATAAGGGGGCCGCCTGATGAATTCATGGGCCTTTTCTGGAGAGAACAAATTTTTCCCAGTATTTTTCCCACGAAGAATCACACCTCAAGGCAGTAAAATAAGTTAATCTAAACTTAACAATGCCAGCAACAATTTATTCTTAAGAATGCAATTTTAATAATCCTTAATAAGATTCACATAAGAGCACAAATTGTTAACTAGCAAGGCATTTTATAAGATATAAAACTATTCTTAAATATCATCCAACACTCGTAAATCCATCATTCATTGTCCTATTCTAATATAATGTATTAGATAAGAGATATAATAATAAGAATAGCAATAATCTCTTAGAAGTTATGCCAACATCTTTATTTCCTTTTTACTCCCATCATGTTCTTGAGAGCTTGTCCAATTGACCTTAATCCGCCTCGGTGAGCATCTCCTTGTTGAGTTTAAAAATTTATGGTTTTGGATAAAAGGGTGTTCAAGTCATGACTTTCATAAGAGGAGTTTTGACGGACTCGAGAAGCAACATTAGATGAAGAGGAAATTTATAGAGAGGGTGAAGATGAATTGGAGTGATATGATTCATCATCATTTTCATCAACCATGTGATCAAGGTAAAGAGATGAGGAGGGATGATTTAGAGTGGTGGAGGAGGAGCTAGCATTGAGCTTACGAGGATTTTCTTTGCCTCGATCGCTGCGTACTTTTTCGCTTAGAGTGAGGAGCGAGCGGATGCATGGCTCGATCATGTAAGAGAAAATGATCAAAAGCTAGCTCAGGAGAGACGGACACGACATGTTTGAATAACCTAGTTAAGAGCATTCCATAAGGTAAGAGTTCCTTAGGTTTGAATCGAGTCTTTTCCATTCTTTTGAGAATGAAAAATGCTAGGTTATAGGGAGTGGATGTCTCAATGCAATAAAGCATGTGACAAAGACACGCGGAGACATGATCCCTATGTCCTCCTAGACAAATGGCATTTTCACGAATAATCTCAACCCATGGTTTCATATGAGTTTGAATCTCTCGGGTTAAAATTTTGTTTTTACCAACGACAATGGTTTTCTTGTTTTTGGTACGAGTCTCTTGACCTTGACGTGGAATTTGAATGAGAGACTTAATGACTCTTGGAGATGGGGGTTTGGTTTTATAGAGAACTCTACTTGGAATAGTGACCGACAAATGGTCAAGGGACCACATTTCGGTGGTAGAGGCATGACCCTTGAAAGGAATTTTTAGAATTTGACCAATTCCCGAAATGAGGGAAAAAGACTAATTTGAATGACAAAATGACAACAAATTCCACCCTTAGGATTAATTTGTAAAAGTTGATTGACAATAAGACTCAAGAACAAAAAAAAAAAGCGAGTACATTTGTTTCGTTAATATCTAACAAACAGTCAAAACCTATTGACTCAAACGTGGCACGAATATGACTCATATTTTCAAAGTTTTGACTTACTACCCTTCCCTCATGAAAGTATCATTTTCAAGATTAGCCATTGTATTAGTAAGTGGTGATTAAAATCATTGTGATCTTTGGGTATGTAGTTCGTGTCTTTTGATGACTAACGAGCTCGAGGCATTGTTACCTAAAGTTATAAGCTAGATCATATTTTAATCGCTTATACATGTATAGATGTTTGAGCTCCGAGCCTAGTGTGTGCCAATATGCGAACAATGTGGAGAAAACAATTACCGACCTAAATATAAAACCCTAAGATTAACCCAAGGCTCCTTAATTTGATTTTGCTCAACCAAACAAGTCAAAAATATATATGAATTATGTATCTCCGAAATTTGTTCATGAGATCATTATGCATGTATTTGGAAACGTTTTTAGATTGGATTAACAATGCATAACAACAATTTTATTATGTTCCTAACGTGAGTGATTTGAAAAGAAATTGGGGTGTTGTTCAAATCATTTTTTCATTTAATCTTACTAATGTATGAAAATCCTATGTCTACGGGAAGCATATTAGTTATACATTGTATCCTAGTACTCTTAATTGCACAAAATTGAAAGAAAAATCAAAAATCCCCAATTTTGATTTTTGGTGTTCATCATGAACCCTAGACTCAAATTGAAAGAAAATAGATGAAATGCTTACAACTAGATGAGCCTTGTCTAGATAGTAGATTGATAGCTTAGTGTTGATTTGATCTTTCAATTTGAAGTTTTAATAATTGATTTTGAGTTTTGGTATGTTTTGGGTCGTGTTCGTCGCACCAGCAGGTAAGGGAGTGTTTGTTTTTGTGTTTTGAGAAAAATTTTGGTTAAGTGTCCAAAATATGGTCTGCTGATGGTGGTCCTAAATATATTAGGGGACGCCTATATGGGGGCCGCCCTCAGGCAGTAATTTGAACTTATTTTTGACAAAAATTTCATGAAGAGGAGTGACAATTTGATTTGCATTTCGTGAATTAAACATGCTTAAAGTACTTCGGATGAAGTATTTAAGTTGTCACGACACAGAATGGAACACGGACTAGAATTGAGACAGAAGAATGAGAAGCGTACTTAATATATATACGAAATGTTTCCACCATTCCTAAAACCAAGAGACGGTGAGATATTTAATGATCACGTTTAAGAGGTTTAGTGAGAATGTCGGCAATGTTGTCGATGGACGGTACTTTTTTGATTGAGACATGTCCTTTTTGGACATTATCACGGAGAAAGTGGTGACGAATTTCGATGTGTTTGGTACGAGAATGCTGCACCAGGTTTTTGTTGTCGAGTCATACGTCGTAGTCGATGAGAGCTTGTTTCATCCATAGTGCTTGTTGACATGCCTTTCCAGCGCTTACGTATTCGGCTTCGAGTGATATCAAGAGCGTCTTTGTTTCTTCGAGAACCAAGATGTCAAGCAACATCCCACGAACATACAAATACCGCTAGTGCTCTTTCGGTCCACATAATCTCCCGCATGATCAGAGTCTCGGCAAATCACTACGTTTCCTATGCCGGTCACCCCATAGAATCCCTAATCCCAAATGCGTAGTTCCTTTAATGTATCGGAAGATACGCTTAACCGCTTTAAGGTGAGAGGTTTTGGGAGCCTCTTGGAAGCGGGCACAAAGGCAGACACTAAACATGATATCGGGCCTACTTGCCGTTAGGTATAATAAACTACCTATCATGCCTCGATACTTGGTACTATCTACCGACTCACACTCTTTGTCTTTCGTGAGTTTAGTATCAGAGGACATGGGGGTTTTCATTGGTTTAGAATCTTCTAGACCAAATTTCTTAAGCATTTCTTTTATATACGTTAGATTGATTAAAGAATATACCGTCTTCCATTTGTTTAATTTGTAATCCAAGGAAGAAGTTAAGTTCACCCATCATGCTCATCTCAAACTCGTCATGCATGATTTTGGCAAATTCATCACACATGTCTTGACAAGTCGAACCGAATATAATGTCATCGACATATATTTGAACAATGATGAGATTTGAACTTTTCTTCTTAGTAAAAAGAGTGTTATCTACCATTCCTATTTTATATTCATGTTTAATAAGAAAAGCTTTTAATCTATCATACCAAGCTTTGGGTGCTTGTTTAAGACCATATAAAGCTTTCTTTAATTTATAAACATGATCCGGTTTTTTGAAATCAATGAATCCCAGAGGTTGTGCCACGTATACCTCCTCATTGATAAAACCGTTTAGGAATGCACTTTTTACATCCATTTGGAATAATTTAAAATCTAAGGCGCAAGCATAAGCTAATAATATCCTAATAGACTCAAGTCTAGCAACCGGGGCATAAGTTTCATCATAATCGATGCCCTCTTGTTGGTTGTAGCCTTGAGCAACTAATCTAGCCTTATTTCGAGAAACAACACCGTTCTCGTCTAACTTATTTCTAAACACCCACTTAGTTCCTATAATTGTCATATTCTTAGGTTGTGGAACTAACTCCCAAACGTCGTTAGCAATGAATTGATTTAATTCTTCTTGCATGGCGACTATCCAACTTTCATCTCCTAAGGCTTCATTCACATTCTTAGGTTCTTTGTAGAGATAAAAAAAAAAAAAAAAACAATAAAAGTTTACTTTGGGTTTTGGGCTTGTGAATCTAAGGTTTCGTTGGTTGAGGTTTCCTATGCATTTTACTAGGGATGGTTTCCTATGATTCTTAAATAGTGACTATTTTGTCAATCTCGAAAGTTTCATCCTCAACAACATTTCTAGGTTTTACTCTTTTTGATTCCCCTAATAGCTTCTCTCTTCATCTACGTCATCGTCCACCAAGGTGAGGTCCCTTAGATTGTGGAGGAGTTTTCATCAAATGGTACGTTGAGTGATTCTTCAACATATCCTTTGTGTGTATTAATGAATGATATAGGCTTTTACTATTTTGGAGTAACCTAGAAAGACACCCTTGGCAAGACTTTTTAGGGTCAAACTTGGGTAAGGTAGTCTTTAGTGTTTAGAATGAAGCACTTCTTCCAAACACCTCTAAATTAAGTCAAGAGTAGTTTTCTACCTCTTAATTTCCTCAGGTGTTTTTCCTAGATATTTTCCTAATTAGGATTTCGGTTGAGATATAATGTTGAAGTATCTACGGCATTACACCAAAAATTTTGTGGTAATGATTGCTCGTTCAACATTGTTCTACTCATTTCTTGAAGTTTCCTATTTTTCCTTTCAACCACGCCATTTGATTGAGGAGTGCGTGGAGCCGAGAAGTTGTGAGTAATACCATTGGCATTACAAAACTCTCCAAATTGCACTTTATTATTAAATTCTCTACCATGGTCAGTTCTTATTGACACTATTGTACATCCTAATTGATTTTGGATTTTCTTACTAAATATTTCGAATTGCTCGAAAGCTTCGGTTTTATTCTTAAGAAATCTAGTCAAGATACCTAGACTAAGTCCCAAACTACTATGACTAATGGTGTAACGATTCCTCCCGTAGATCGTAATGCGGATGGACCAAAAGATCCATATGAGGAGTTCCGAAGCATTTAGTCGTGAACTACATTCTTAGCTTTGTGACTACGTGAGCTTGTTTTCCATTTGCAAGCATCACCAAAAATATTGATCAAACTTTTATCTTAGGTAGGTTCCTAACTATTTCTTAGAAAGCTAACGATTGAATGAGACGCTATTTCGTGACCAAATCTCCTATCCACAAATGGATTATCATCAATGCGTGCTAGACAAATTGATCCTAGCTTATTTCCTAATTCATCACAGATAAGCCTTTCTTCATAAACCCTACTATCACTTACCGTCCTTGTGATTTCCACTATCATGTTCAGAAAAAGTTACTCTACACTTAGTATCACATTTTTGTCCTATACTTAGCAAGTCCGAATCCTAGATTAACAACAAGTTCTACATTATCTATTTTAAGAGTCATTAGAAATCGTACCTTTCCAATGATGTTACCGCAATAGAATACTACCAAAAATAACATATACCTCCATTGTATGGCCATGTAAGTGGAGAAAGAGCTTTCGTTGCCCGTCATTATTTTTGGAACATCCGTTCCTTTATCCACTCATCGGGTTCCAAGTCGACTCCAAGGCGTATCTCACTTGATGCTTGAGCTACGAGACACGTTTCGTTTTTGACCTTCTCATCATCTTCTTCACCGCTTTCACTCCAAGAACCTCCGACAAAAGCTCTTTGGTTCTTGTCTTTCAGTTGTTTTGGACATTCTCCAATAAGATGATTTGGGTCGCCGCATCTAAAGCATTTTGTATTACTTTTGCCGTTCTTGTCATCACGGCTTCTTTGGAATGTCTTTTTGTCGTTCCGAGGTTGTCTTACGACTCTACCTTTTCTCTTAAAGAACTTCTTAAACTCTCTTACCGCCATGGCGTACTCTTTGTCTTCACTTCCAGAAGTCAAACACTCTTCATCACTAGATTCTTTCTTAGCCTTTAAAGCAAGAGATTTCCTTTCAACTTTTGCTTTGACTATTTCAGAATCTTTCTTGATGATCATTTTGTGAACTTTGAGGTTCCCGATAAGTTCATCAAGAGATAGTGACGTGAAGTCTTTCAACTCTTCAATCGCCGTGACCTTTTCTCTCCATTTAGGATGTAGAGCCCTTAGAAACTTTCTAACATAATTCTTGCTAGAATAGCCTTCATCAAGAGCTTTTAGACTAGTAATAATAGTGTTAAATCTATCGAAAGCAATATCTATAGATTCGTCTTTGGAAATGACGAATTGTTCATATTGTTGAACCAAAAGGTCAATCTAATTATCTTTGACTTGATTATTACCTTGATGAGTGATTAACAAAGTTTTCCAAATTTCTTTTTTTCCGTGTTACACATGAAAATTCTTTCATATTCTTTTCTAGGCAAATCATTATAAATAACCATTTTAGCTTCGTTACTTTTTGCAAGTCTCTTTTTAAGATCATCGGTTTGTTTATCAAAAGGGATAACCTCATCTAATTTGGTTTCCGGATTTTGTATAATAGTTTGAAAATCACCGTTGGTAATAACAAGCCAAAGATCTAGATCTTTTGATTTAACATATGTCTCGAATCTATTTTTCAATAAATAAAACTATTACTTCCAAAAAGTGGTGGTCTTTGCATAGATTGCCCTTCTAGATATTTTTCGGAATCCATAGATCGATCCAAGCTTTAAAATACCATATATTTTAAAAATCTTGAGTGACCTTGGCTTCTGATACCAATTGTGGAAACTAGAAGGGGGGTTGAATAGTTTACAGGTTCGTTTTGCGTTTTAAAAGTTTGCTTTCAAAATACTTTGATTCGAGGAGTATGTTCAACTAATCAACAATATGAATCAACAAAGTAAATATCTAAACTAATGGTATATAACAATCACAACAATATAAAGAGATAAGAGAAGGAACAATCAAAATACTTAGATTTGTAAACGTTTAATTTTATCATAAACTTTTTTACATTTTGTTATTATCAAAACATTGAGAGGTCGAAAAATATAAATAACGTTTTTAGACATTATTTATATTAACATTGAGTTTATAGCAGTATTAAGAAACATCATAGTTTTGTCAAGATTGGCTATTGGATCATCAATTGGAAGAAATGATGGTACTACGAATCTTGAATCGAGTTATGTTGACAATGCAGGTGATTGTTGTTGAACAACTGATGGTTCATAGCTTTGTTGTTGTGGTGATGGAATGATTTTTTGTTGAGTTGATGGAATAACTGGTTGATATGGATGGATTTCTCTTAGTTGTGGATTGTACTGTGATCTCTAACGCATTCTTAGCTACGCTAGAACAGCTCATCAACTCTTGTAGTATGTAGGTGGATTGTAAGTGTTTAGCAGTAAACAATGGATCTAGGATATCTTGTCGCATTGCTCGAAACATACATTGCAATCATTCTGGTTCTGTGTGTGAGTATGGCGGTACATAACTCTCAAAGTAACACAGTGTAAAAAGATTTCATTTTGACTATTCTTACACTGCTGGTAAAGGAACAAACCTCCGGTACCCAACAACTGGCTGAACAAAGGGATTCACAAACTTCATATTTGTTTGAATTGGAGTTCATTGTCATATTGAATTGATATTCCATGTCACTGAATTGCATAAAGACAGATAGAGACTCCTATACAGTTAGTATCTACACAACACAAAACATATCGTCCAATAATAACAGATTTAATAATTGCGCCTTCACACTATTCTTCCTTCCTCAGCCTCTTCCCTTCTCATTCTCCCTCCCCTCTCGCATCTCATCCCCTCACATATCCCACATTCCATTCCCCCATTCCTTCACTGATGCTCCCTCCTCCCCTCTTTCATTCCCAGTAACACAAGATCGCAAAGCCTGAATGAACACGCTACACAACGTAGATCAGACGACAAAAGCACATCACAACAATGAAGCTACAACAGACAAAGCAATCTCATTGATCTCAAACACGAAGGAGTGTCACAAATGAACATCACTTCCGGGAGTCGATTGTTATAAGCCTCTAAAATATTGAAAGATCGAACAAATTGGAAATGTTTCGTTTTCCAGTTAATTATATAGAAGTTGTCTCCAGTCATTGAAATTATATATCGTATGTAAATACGGCGAAGACTAGGGTAAACGGGCTCTTACAATGTAATCTAATCCGGTCACGTGTAATCGGCGAAAGCCCAAGTAATCCCAAGCCCGAACGCCTAGAATTACTAAGGCATGAAAGCTTTTAGTTTTTGAAACATAAACTTACCTCTGTCAAGGAAATTGAGTGGAGATCTGGAACCATTCATTTGTAAATTTCATTTGCGTCAGTAAATCATCTCGATCCGTTCTCTCTACTCTTCTCTCTCCTACTATCTCTCTCTATACTTTACATCAGTTCTACTATCAACTACTCCGAGTTAATAAATTCTCCTTTCTCAGACGTATATCTATCAAAATCATCATACAACTTTAACTTTCTTTCTTGAATTATAAACTCAGTGCCTTCCATTAATTCCTTGACCCTGTTCCATATGTCTTTAGCTGTCTTGTGATGGCTGACAATAGTGTATATGTCAATTACTAAACCATGAAGAATGATGTTAATAGCTTTGATGTCACAACTTTTCCTAATCTTTTCCTCAGGGGTAAGATCACTCAACTCATGCATTCGTCTTCCCTCTATTGTAGTTTTAGGTGCTGGAATAATAATCTCCTTGAATTGAAAATGACCATTGCTGATTGAATCAAGTAGCATTTCTCCATTGTCCTTACATTCATTGTAAAGTAGTATACGAATCTTCCAACTATCATATATGCCTTTCTCGAGCATTGGTGGTCGGTTTTTAGCACCCACAGCAAGAACATTCTTAGCCATTGTAGCGATTTAGTGGTGTTTTTGTGTGTGTTGTTATGAAATGATAATAGTAATGATCGTTTTAATGATTAGGAAGTGTTATGTTGTGTTGTTGTTGTTTTGAGTCATTAATTATTTATGTGTTTTGATTGTAATGTTAAAGTCTGTAAATTTTTGGTCTTTGGAAGTCTCAAATCTCAATCTCAAGTGAATTACTTAAATCACAAAGTGAATTATAAAATGTAAGATTTGAAAACTCTTAAACCACAACTTTAATCGCAAGACTTTCAGGAATAAGAACTTAAACCGCAAGGTATTTCACAAAGCTTAAATCACAAAGTTTATATCACAAACTGAAATCGCAAACTTAAATCGCAAACATTATTTCATAAACTTAAATCACAAACTTTATTTCACAAACTTAACTCGCAAGGTTTATTTCACAAACTTAAATCGCAAGATTTATTTTACAAACTTAAAACGTAAGCTTTTTAAATCGCAAAGTGTTATTTCACAAAGTCTTAAACCGCAAAATTCTTTCCTTGATCAAAACCGCAATATAAATCGCAATAATATATTTCCCAAGTTCTTATTTTGCAAAATGTTTAAGTTCCACAACCTTGCTTAATCGCATGATTCGTTAGATCATTTAGATTAATTGTGTAACCCCTTAGTAAAGCATAAGTCTTTCTTGAAATACTTCTTAAAACACAATTTGTTATTCCTTAAGGTACTTATTCCTCAAGGTACCTATTCCTCAAGTTTTATTCATCAAGGTATTTATCCCTCAAGGTTTATTCCTCAAGGTACTTAAAAGGTATTTCACAACACAAATTACTTTAAAACCACTTTTAATCTGATTCTACTTAAACCTTTTTGCCAAAATATGTTCTAAATGATAGAACCTTGAATAAAAAACAAACCTTTATGAACAAAAAGCACAAAAAATTCGAAATTTCTTTCGTTTCTTAAATCGCAAGTATAAAAAACATGAAAAAGGTATAACAACACACACAAAAACACCACTAAATCATCCCATGGCTCTTGATACCTATTGTAGAGAATATACAGTTACTATATCATTCCACATAAGATAGATTTAGAGTTTAGAGAGAGAGAAGAGAATGTGTGAAACTAGAGAGAGAGGAGAGAAAAGAGAGAATGTATTATGTTGCACAATGTTTCACTACTGATAATGCCTTAACTATACATATTTTCGTTACTTAATAGCATGAAATATATGCAGGTTCACTTGAAGAAAGTCCAAGCTGTAAAATTCCAAGACACAAGTGTTTATATTATATGGAAGTCATGCTAAAAGAGAACAAAGAAAGAAAGTCCAAGAATCCAAAAAGTCTACCACACAAACATACATGTGCGCTGCACTTCTCCCTGAATTCAATAAAACAGTCAAAGACAATGTGCACCGTACTTCCTAATATGTGCGACTAACTTATTCCACACATTTATGAAACTTTGGCGCCATGTAGTAAAGTACTCCGCACAAACTAATTTGTATGTTGCACTTCACCTCAAGAACCGCCTATATATAGGAGGCAATCACCCAACCATTTTACAACATAATCCAATATCAAATAAATCAGCAATATATCATCTTAGTCATGAATTCCAGAAGAAGAACATCAAGAAGGCGAGGTTATAATTATATTAAATAAAAAGGGGTTATTTATATTTGGTTATTTGTAATCGGGTTTGTTGATCCCAATATAATAGATCTTGCTTAGCTTGTATAAGCTTAAGTTGTATTGAATAAATCCAACACAACTATGACAGAAACTTTGATTGTGAATATGAAAGACTATGCGGAATATAGTCAATGATACTAAGAAGAATTATAATGAAACAGTAATGAACAAGATCAATAACAAAAAAGTTTACCAAACTTTCAGCCTCAATATAAAACGAACACTCTTAATAGTGTTAAGGTTACAAAACCTTGAAGCTATAATGATATCAAAAATAAAACGATTTCTATATCTCTAACTCTATGCCTTATGACCTCCTTTTGTACACCAAGGAGTCCTAAACAGGCGTATAATATTTTCCTAAGTTATCATGAACCTTACTAAACATATAACTTATACTATCTTTTTACATAAAATATATCCTCATACTTATCCCGTAATTAATCTTGATAAACAATCTTTATCTTTATCCTTTCTCTTGTCTTTATCCTTCTGACAGTAGAAACTCTTTTTAGCAGTTGTAATCTTTCAGCAGTTGTAACCAGCAGCATTAACTGTGTACAAGCAGTAGTAACTACTTAGAATATTTTCTTCATTCTTCATAGCAGAATAGTTACACTAGCAGTACTAACTTTATGCTAACAGTTGTAACTTTACTCAAGCAGTACTAACATATACTAGCAGTACTAAGTTACACTAACAGTGGTAACTTTTATACTAGCAGTATTAACTACTTAGTAGTATTTCTTCTAAGTCTCTGAGCAGTCTTAACTTTCATTAGCAGTAGTAATATATACTAGCAGTAGTAATTGGCAGTACTTACTACTTAGCATATTTTTCACTAATATCACTAACAGCAGTAAGTTATGCTTAGCAGCAGTAACTCTAACCTTAGCAGTATTAACTCCAAGATCATCATGAAGTCTTTTAATCCTAACAATCATCCCCTAAACTTGATGTTCATCTTCTAAATCTTTAAGTTTCTTGATTAAAAGCTTTATCTTCACTAGGAGGATGCATTCAAACACTTCCAGGATTATTGAGCTGTTTTTGTCATAAGCTTAAGAAGTTGATAGCATATATCATTCCCATTGTCCAGTTTGAAGCTTCTTGTTTGAAGCATTTCTGTATTGTTGCAGATGATAATAGGATACCTTTTCACTACCAGCATAAATATATGCAAATTTTGAAACCTCACAAAATGTACTCCACTTGAAGAAAATAGCTTCCAAACTGTCACTTTGTGTCCTTGTAGATTCCTCCACACTTAACTTTCTAAATCAGGTTTAAACATCACTTTTAGATCACCCCATAACACTCTCTCATAGCTCTCCTCTGGCCTTGTTAACCCATGTTTAGTTTTAACCAACTTTAATTAGTGTAGACGTCTAGAGTTTAGCCTCAAGGATCTTTGATCCCTGTTACTAGTTAGAGTAACCGATCTATTCTGATCAGATAGTATTTGGGGCTGTGTTGATTAATAAAGAAAGACCTTGAAGTAACTTTGATTTGTGTTTATTATTTCCGCTGTGCAATTTATATCATTGTTACTATATTATCCTAGATGAGGTTTAAACAACCTCGAGCTTAAACGATCAAAGAACCTAACAGGTTATTAGGTTCTACAATTCTCATCTAACTTCTGCTTCTTTAAATTTTCAGATTTAAGTTCTTCTCCTTCTCTTTTAGAACTTCCTTCTGTTCTTGTCTCACTGCATTTCACTAACTCTGTATCCATGTCTACAAATGTGTTTACTCTTTTCATTTCTTTGTCAAATAACATCTGAATATCCTCAAAGCTTTTGGTCTTTAATTGATTGTGCTTGTATCCATCAATGTTTTTCAAATAAGTAGACATTGTATTTATCTTTTGAGCCTTAGTTGGTGGTTTTCTTCTCTGCTCTTCTGCTCTAAGTCTTGTAAAATGCTTCTTCCTTTTATTCATGAGCTCCACAAACATCTTTAACCTTTCTTTAATGATCAACTCTTCCTGCTCTTGTGCCTGTAATCTTGCAGCTAGCCCATAATCTGCATCCATCATATCTTGAACATTATCCCATTCAGCAATGTTTGCATCTTCTTCCTTTTGTCTTGCAAGATTTTCCTCTTCTTATAGTTTAGCTTTCAACTCTTCTTGAAGTCTTTGAGCAATTTATTCATCAATCAAAATTTGATCTTTCTTTTTTAAAGGTTTTTTAGGCACAACCATTTTTGCCTTGCCTTTGTCTTTAGCCTATAGAAGTTGTGATGGTTGTGAAGGTGATGTTGTTGTTGTAAATTCACTTGGCTCTTGAACTACAACCCTTCTAGCCTTGGGTCTTGTAACAACAGTTGTAGTTGTTGTAGCAGCAGTTGTAACAACCTTGGGTTTAGCTGCTTTGATTTCTATTAAGGTCTGAGCCAGAGTTAATTCATCAACAATTGTTGTTGTAGCACTGTCAATAGTAACTTCAGCAGTACTAACTACAACATTAGCAGTAGTAAGTATTTCACCAGCAGTATTAACTGGATCAGCAGTATTAACATCCTTTTCAGCTATATCAACCTCTTTCTCTGCCATATCTTGTTCATTATCAAGAACACCAGTATCAAACATTAAATTATCACCATACCTCCCCTGAGTCTCATTAACTAATGCAACCTCTGCATCTTGGACAATTTCATCAATTTTCCTCCCTTGTTTGAATGCATCCTCCTGAGCACCCAAACCTTCATCTTCAAAGGAAGCAACTTGTGCAGATCTACATACCCTGAATAGTCTTTTGAGCCTCTGAGTTCTTGACCCTTTCTTCTTCTCAAGCTTCTTTACTCTCCTTTTTAAGCTATCAATCTCTAGTGCTTGATTGGTTTTTGTAGTCTCCAGAGTAAGAAATCTTTGTGATAAGCTGGTACAAAGTTCCATCAATTCATTTAGTTTCAGTCTATCCTCACCACTGAGTAGTGGATCATTGAAATGTGTAGGTACACTTGCCACATTTTTAGTATCATCGGTTACAGGTTCTGTAGGACCACTAAGTTGAGGATCCTCAGTGTCTTTCCTCTGTTTCCTTCTAGACCATTTCTTCTGGGGTTTAGATGTTGATGGTTGAGTAATAGTGGGTGTATGATGGGAATCAGTTGGTATCTCTGAACCTTCACCTACTTTTTCTTGAGCTTGAACAATCATGGTTGGAAATAAAGGTGTGTCCCTACTAGAAAAGTCTTTTCCTTGCCTCTTCATGTTAGAAAATACATTCTTAGTGTGATAAGGTATAACATAAATCTCTTTATGTTTGGAAATTCCTTCAACTTGTTTATCCAAGAACACTTGCACAAACCTTAGATACATTAGAAATCTAACCCCACCCTCCAAGTTCTTCACCATATTATCAAAAATATAATTGGAAAAGTTGAATTTTTGGTTTGTGGCAAGACAGATGACAGCAGAGGCCATAGTGCGACTAAATTCATTCCAAGCAGTAGTCTTAGCACTAAGGCATTGCAGAATTATATGAATTAAAAACTTCCATTGTGGAGCAAAGAATGCTTTGTAAAAAGTAAGCTTTTGTGTAAGTTTTTCATACGCCATTCTTTCCAGTTCTGCAAAAATGGTAGCATTGGGTAGACATTCAGTACCATTTTCATCAGCAAGTTGAAGATCTCTTCTTACAGATGCTTCAATGATGATCACCTTCTTCCCATCCACAAGGGCTTGTATCTGCACTTCCTCATTGACAGTTTTTACTTTAGCAGTAGCCAAGAACTGCTTAATGCATGAAGTATATATGGTGGGATTGATGGTTAAAGCATAATTGATGGGATTTGCATTTAGAAAATCTACAATTTATTCAAACCCATCACCTTGTTTAGGTTTAGACAAAAACGCGACTAAATTATGTGTTTCAGCGAACTTTAAAGCAGCCATTGATGTTGGGTTTTGATGATTAACAATGAAATTGAGTTAGGGTTTATGATTAGAGGGTATAACAAAGAATGAAAACGATTAAGTGATTAAAAGAAGCCCTCAATTGAAGTATTTATGAAATCACCCTCAACAGCATTAACTCGAACTAGCAATACTAAGTTAAGCCTAACAGCATTAACTCAAACTAGTAGTAGTAAGTTATGTCTGGCAGTATTAACTTAATCAATAGTAGTAAGTTTATGCCTAACAGCAGTAACTAATACTAGCAGTAGTAAGTGTATGCCTAGCAGCATTAACTTTGAGTCGCCAGCATTAACTCCAATTTCATTCCAAAAAGCATTTCCATCATCAATTTTTATATCACACATCTCTCTTTCTGTTTTTATTCTCACTATATCTCTTAATTCTTTTTCTCACTGAATCACTCTGTCTATTTTTATGTCACACAGCTCTCTTTCTGTTTTTATTCTCACTATATCTTTCAATTATTTTTCTCACTGAATCACTCTGTCTATTTTTATGTCACACATCTCTCTTTCTGTTTTTCATTCTCACCAATTATCTTAATTCTTTTAGCTCACAAAGTCACTCTTTCTATTTTGTTTCACACATCTCTCTTTTTGTTTTTGATTTCTCTCATTTCTTTTTACTCACAATTCTCTCTGTCTGTTTTTAATTTCTCTCAATTCTTTTTGCTCACAATATTAATTATACTTAACAGTATTAACTTAGCAGTATTAAGTGTAACTAACAGCACTAATTATACTTAACAACAGAAACTTGAAGTTACTAGCATTAACTTAAATTTCCATCCTTAGCAGCTTTTGCCTTCCTTTTCAATCATCATTTGTGTATAAGCTGCTGCATATGAACACAATTAGCCTCCCCTTAATCAATACTTCAGAGGTTAAGCATTCCAATACTTGCAATCACATATTCAAATCTGCTAACATCAAATACTTTTGTAAGCAAATCTGCAACATTCTGATCTGTGTGAATCTTTATCATCTGAATAAACTTCTTCTCATTGGAATCTCTGATAAAGTGATGCCTAATCTCATTGTGCTTTGTCTTTGAGTAGAAAACAGGGTTCTTCACTATGCAAATAGTACTCTCATTACCAATATGAATCTTAGTCTGCATAAAGTTATATCCATAATCTAGCAATTGATTTTGAGTTTAAAGCACCTGTCCATAGCAATTTGAAGCAGCTATATACTCAGCTTTAGTTGTGGAATTAGCAACCACAGTCTACTTCTTGCATTTCCATGAAATTAACCTACACCCTAGGAACTGACAACCTCATGTTGTGGATTTCCTATCTAAACTTGCTCCTGCATAGTCACTGTCAGTTGATGCCACCAAATCAAAAAGTGAATCCTTGGGATACCAAAGCCCCAATTTAGGTTGATCTTTTAAGTATCTAAAGATCTTTTTCACAGCATGAAGATGTGAACTTTTAGGATTAACTTGGAATCTTGCACAAGCACATACTGCAAACATAATATCTGGCCTTGAAGAAGTTAGATACATCAATGATCCAATCATGGATCTATACAAGTGTTCATCTACATCTTCACCATTTGCATCTTTGAGCAAAGGCTTATGGGTTTCTATGGGTGTGCTTGCTATCTTGACATCACTAAAGCTAAATATCTTCAAAATCTCAGTCACATACTTGTCTTAGCTTATGAAAATCCCATCTTCCTTCTGCTTTACTTGCAGTCCTAGGAAGAATGTGAGTTCACCCATAGAACTCATTTGAAACTTCTTATGCATCATTTTTGCAAAATCAGTGCATAATGACTTATTTGTAGAGCCAAAAATGATATCATCTACATATACTTGAACTAACAGAATATCACCTTTGTCTTTTCTGATAAATAAAGTCTTGTCTATCTTTCCTGTTGATCCCAATGAATAGATCTTTAACTCCTTAGCTTGATGTAAGGTTTAGTATCCTTGGATAAATCCAAAAGTACTAAGAATGAAACTTTGAGTGAATGATATAAACTATGCGGAATCTAGTTTATACCACTAAGAAGTATACTCAATGAAACAGTAAAGTATGTTTGACACAGAGAAAGATATAACCAAAACAATAAGCTTCAATATATTAATACGATCACTCTAATGAAGTGATAGGGTTTACAACCTTGAAGCTATGAATTCTATGAAAGACTGATAATCGAAAGATAACCTAGGATCTCCTTTTATACACCAAGGAGTCCTTTACAAGATAACTATAAATCTTCTAAACTTCTATAAGATATTAACATATCTTCTAAATATATAATCTTATCCATATCTTCATATCTTTATAGAATATATACTTTGAACAAATCCATGCATATCCCTT
>BQNB010114617.1:0-21719 GCA_026074375.1 Tanacetum coccineum
TCTTTGCTTGCATCTGCAGTTTCTGTATCTCTGGTTCCTCTAAAACTGAACCCGAAGATGAAGTAACCTTTGTTCCCATTTTATCGTGAACTATGAAGTGTGAAAATTTTGTTGGATCTTAAGTGGATATTATGTGATTGTTGTTGTTGATTGAATTCAATTAACGTTCACGGGATTTTACAAATCTTTGATTAAAACCGAGAAAAGAATTGTATCCTTCGCAGGATTTTACAAAATCAAGAAGAAACCGTAAAACAAAAATTAATTGATGTTGAAATCGTTGTTGTCGTTGAAGAACTTAAGCTTTTGTTAACGATTTGTGAGCTAAAACGATGAACGGTGCACAAATTTTGAGCTTGAAATGATTAACGGTTGATCAAAACTCAAATAAGGACAAACGGTGCACAAACGATTCACGTTGGAGGGCTAACGGCTAAATTATAACTATTAAGGACAAACGGTGTAAGGTTGTTTTAACAAAGAGGTTAAAAAAAACAAAGGAGGATGGTGAATTTGAATTAAAGTCCAGGGGCTGCATGTGTCATTTTCAAATTCTTGTTAATTAATAACTGAATTCCCTCCATTTTTCTTGTCACCTTCGTTTTAAACTTTGATAATCATGAGAAAAAATGCAACGTTTATTATTTTAATCCCGCGGAGTCGTACGGTTATCGCCGGTAAAATCTAAATATACCACGTTGATCGAAACGATGTCACGAACACGATGATATAATTCTTAAGTCCCGTCGTTTAACGTCACTCGAAACCGAAAAACCGAAAGTTTGTTAAAACGTTTAAGATTTTGTCCGTGGTCGGTTCCTACTAGCTTTACTAGTTCGGTGGTTTAAATCTTTGAAATGTTACTCGTTCGGTGCAACTTAAAAAGGTACTCGTTCGGTCGTCTTTTGAATGTTGCTCGTTCGGTCCTCTTTGAAATGTTGCTCGTTCGGTCCTCAAAAATTTTGCTCGTTCGGTCCTCAAAAATTGTTACTCGTTCGGGTCATGAAGGAAGCAACTCGTTCGGCTGTTAAGTTTTCACTCGTTCGGTGATTTTTAAAATGTTACTCGTTCGGCTCAACAAGAAAATGAACTCGTTCGGCTGTTTCAAGATTACACTCGTTCGGCCCTTTCAAAGTTACACTCGTTCGGTTGAGACAAGTATTTGACTCGTTCGGTCCTTAAAAAGTTTGCTCGTTCGGTTCTAGTGCATTCACTCGTTTGGCTCTTGTGAATTTGTTACTCGTTCGGTCCAACTAAAGAAACACTCGTTCGGTCTGTGATGGAAATCACTCGATCGGCTTCAAAAGTTGAACTCGTTCGGTGACTTTGGTCGTCATTACGTCAACAGATAGCAACAAAAGAAAACCAGCTTTCTTAAGAAGCTATGAAGGAAACCAAGAATAAGCAAACATGTGTGATACAAACAGATTGGATACACACTATGAAATAACCCACATGATTTTTCTATATATTTTTTTTCAACAGTACGCCCAAACATGTGTGACACAAAGTTTGTTAACCAAAAAAAAAGAAAAAAATTGTGATGTATGACAATAACAATAAGAACGAAAATGAGAAAAAAAAATGAGCACTAAATAAGCCGTTCGAATAAGCTTAAGCAACCATAAAAAAAATCACGAACCCACCTCGTGGCGATTGATACCAATTGTAGGAACCCGATTAACACTTCACTTCACTTCATAACACGAATCAAGAACTAGAAATAAGAAAAGAGATAAAGGTTTAGAGAGAGAGAGAGAAGAGAGAGAGAGATGAGAGAAAAAAAGAGAAATTTAGAAAAAAAGATATTATGAGATTAGATTTGAGATTTAGATGAGATAGATATTTTTCCAAGTGAAAAATATCTATATATATACCCCTACACATTTAATGTGATGCGCGGGATATTTAACTAGGACTCGGGCTCGGGTTTTGCTTGGGATTAAACCCAAAACATATACAAGATTAGATTAACTATCGAGCCCGATTCCCGATAATATTCTATTACAACATTAACTAATTAATTGACCGAGACTTAAATACATAATGAACGAACTTCATGTTCGACTCAATATTTTGAGGCTAACAGACTTATTTGATCAGCTGCAAGGTTCTAGTGTTTATTCGAAGATTGATTTACGGTCTGGTTATCATCAACTTCATTGGACCATTCATTCATTGCACGCGACAAACTTTCCGTTAATTTAAACGGCGCGCCACTAGAGTTTAAAATCTACCTTTGCATTCAGTGCGCTCGTACCTTCATCTGTTGTGATCTTCTAAGCCTGCTAACAATGCTTCATACTCTACCTCGTTGTAGTGCTTTAGAATTAGGACAAGAGGTGTATGTCTACTCTAGTGATGGATCAATTAACATACCAGATCGGTGCTTACACCTTAGAAATGATGCCCTATTGTATATACAAAGTCGCCATTCCTCCGGGCCTCTTAACCATCGATTAGGTTGCAGTTTTTCGATTATTCTCAGTATCAGTGGTGTTTCATTGGAAATCACTCTAGTACATGACCCTTCACCGCATATTTTGGGGTACATACATGATTCAAATATTGCTCCCAATTCCCAGCATACTTGTGCTAATTTTACGAGATAATACTGATAAGGGTTTATTCTTATTTGCTCTTCACGGTTGATCCGTGATTACTCTGGTGGGATGAGCCTCGAAATACCGGCGCAGTCTGCGCGATAGATGTAGTAGGCATAGGGTGAGTTTTTCTAACGGGGCATAATTCCTTTCTGCCTCATGGAAGTTTGGCTGACGTATCGGATGGTTGTTTGCTTTTAATTTCTTTCGGCTAATAATACCCCACTCACAGTGTCCTGGGATGCGGCGAGGTAGATGTATAATGTTTCTTCTGGTTCGGGGTAGTTAGAGTTGGGATTCCATTATCAGCTTCTTCATTTTTCTAAAAGGCCTTCTATGTGTCTTTTAAACACTGATATTCTTCCTTATTATCTTTCATGATGTTCTTCAAGGTTTTGAAAAACGGTAAAGAATGCTTTGTTGACCTTGCCAAAAATTGATTCAAATGGGCCAACTTACCACTCAAGCTTTGCATTTCCTTGGGCGTTCTTGATGATTGCATGTATAGTACTGCTTTTGTCCTTTTAATGTTTTCCCGTATACCCTCTGAAGTTACCATGTAACCCAAAAACTTCCCTTCCTCTACTCTAAGCAAACACTTTTTTGGATTTAGTTTCATGTTGATCTGACGAAGATAATCGAAAGTCTCTGTTATGTCCATCATCATTTCCTGTTTGGTCTTACTCTTGATCACTATATCATCTACATATGCTTCCAAGTTCCTACCCAACTGTGACTGGAAAGCTGTGTCGACCTGTCTCTGATACATGGATCCGACATTCTTTAAACCCAATAGAATTTTGGTATAGCAGTATGTCCCTAGATCCATATAAAAGGCCATTTTTTATTCATCCCCCTATGCCATTTGCACTTGATGGTATCCCTTATATGCATCTAAAAACATTTATACAAGAACGCTGAGCAATCTTTAAATCAATTTCTGGTAACAGGTAGTAATCCTTTGAGCACGCTGAGTTGATGTTTTTGAAATCGATGCACATTCGCTATGTGCCATAAATCTTCTTTGCTAGAATCGGATTTAAAATTCATGTCGGGTATCTTACTGATCTGATGATTGAGGGCTTTACATATTCCTAGACCTCTTTTGGCACCGCTCAGCTCTTTTTCGAGCCTAAGACCCTTCTTTTTTGTGCCAACGGTGTTATGGACATGTTGGAGTTGAGAGAATTCTTGATAACCTGCTTAGGAACCCCTGTCATGTCCGAAGGTGCCATGCGAATACATCCATGTTCTTTCTTAGGAAATTTATCAATTGTGATCTGCATTTCATAGAGAACCTCTTCCTAATAGTGATCATCTGCTCAGAGAATATTAGATTAACAAGGACTTCTTCTACACTTGAACCCTCCAGCTATTTTATCTTCTCTTATGTCATTCTCTCATCTTTTACTATTTGCTTTTCTTCTAACCCTCGGCATTCAAAAATAGCAGATGTCCGAGCGACTAGTGTGGCAATTCCCTGTGGTGTTAGAAAGTTTATCATAGCATGAATTGTAGAAGAAATAGCCCGAAGCTCCCTCATATCATTTCGTCCAAGTATGATGTTATATGGTCAGGCTGTCCGCATAATTGTGAATTTCATCAGGGTTCTTCGGTATAAGCCCTCGCTTCCAAATGACACTTGGAGTTGAATCTTACCTATCGGAATCAACTCTGCGCTAAAAAACCCCACGAGTTCCGTCTGGGTTTCTGTTAGACGAGCTTTGATTGAGGGACATAGTTTGTCGAAACAATGCTTGAACATCACTTGTACAGCTGCACCTTGGTCGACAAACAATCTTCGCACCATGTGCCTTTCTACCTCTACATCAACTATCAGTGGTTCACAGAACACATCATCTATCAAAATAGGAGGGAAGGTTATCGGGATGTTCATCCAATCCTCTTCTCTGGGTGTTCTAGACTTTCGCTTGTTGCAGTGTCTATAGGTTCAGATCATATTAATGACTTTTACCTTGCCATTGTGGTTTCCTCTTTGGTTTCCCCTTTGGGTTCCTCTTTGCATGACATCCTTTACTAGATGGCTGAGCTTGATGGACTCCAACACTATTTTAAGTTATTTCCTTAGTTGGTGATGTGTTCTTAAACACACATCATTTGTACTCCGAAAAACACTAATAAATGGACTAAAAACATGAAATATGATAAATATTATTGAAAATATGTTTGGTTTGTGTTTTTATGTCTTGCAGGTACATGGGATTGAAAATAAAGCAAAAATAAACGGTGACTTTCAGTTAAGATTTGAAGAGTTTATGCGTTTTCTGAGATCAAGACGAAGTCGTTAATATTTCTCGAGCATGCCATTGGAAAGAGCACGAGATTACGAGTTCGACGGTGCCTTCGTGTCTTATTGGGCCAGCTCGACTTCATTTATATGGGTCGGATAGACCCATACTTATTAAATGCCCAAATGAACATCCCTTGTTAACAAGACTAGCCCATGTCAAGCCCAAGACTCGGCCTAACTTCAATAAAATAGAAAAATGAGATCTGTTGGTGCTATTGAAATGAAGTGAGAACAAATGGTACAATCTTTCTCACGTGCTATCTAATTAAATCACCAAGGCTCACGTGCCCTTCCATTACTTCTCCATCACCCATTCAAACAAAGACACGTGGCATCTCCTTTTGGTTCTCAAATTGTTAATTTTGAAGGAAGGTACGAGAAGCGTTTATCAAACGCATAGCATGGCCATGTGTAGGGTAATAATTGGTGGATCAGGCTGGCGGTTACGAGGCTCATTTCCCAAGCCAATTATTGGCGTAAAAATTAGGCTATCATTCCAAGCCAAGTTACAAAAATACCCCTTGGGGTTTGGCTATATATAGAATCGATGTGCCACATTTTTTTACATTAGTTTTAGGTAGATAAAAAATAGTAGCATAGTTCTTTTCTTTAAAATGTTTTAGCTTATTAATAGTTTAGTAGCTTATTGTACTTAGCTTATTTTAGCTTATTTTAGCTTATTTCAACTTATTGTAAAAGATCTTTTGAGCTTATTAATGGAATGAAGGTTGGTGTTTAAGTGCTTATTGTCTCTTGGCTTATTTCTTTCTTTTTCTTTTCTTTTGCTTATTCGGATGAGCTTTATTTGGGCTTATTGTCTTCTAGCTTATTTTTGAAATTGAATAAGCTCTCTATAGCTTATTCGTTTGGATCTAGCTTATAAAACAGTAATAAGCTCCAGCTTATTAAAATCCTTTTTCTCTTTTCTATTTTCTTATAGCTCGAATTGAATAAAATAATGGTTGCAATGAGTTGTAATAAGCTCGGCTTATTTTGATAAGCCTTAGACAATCAAAAAGTTTCAAGAGCTTATTGGTTTTATATCTAGCTTTTTGTTTTCTTAGATCTAAAAGTTTTTATAATAAGCTTCTAGTTTTTGATTTAGATCTAAAAAAGGTTTACTAATGTATTTTGTGACTTATGTTTCGGGTTTGTTTTTCTAGATCGTAACTTACTTCCTTTTCATGTCCTAGCTGATTTAAAGTTTTCATCTAATAAATAGTGCTTATATTAGTTTAGTTTCATTTACTTATTTAAATTTCGTGAGCTTAATTGATTCTTGTTTATGCTAAATTGATTAGAGCTCGGTTAAACAAGCTTTATCTCATGCTAAGTCGTTGTTTGCTAGCTTGTCATTATCGTGGCTTAATCATTTCTAGTTTACCTGATTTAAGTAGAAGGATAGCTTATTATCTAGCTTAAGTTGTAAGCTTGTTCTTGTCACTCGGTACGCTAAATCTGATTTCGTCCCTTATTTGTAGTCTAAGCCCAATGTTAAAAATAAATCTTGGGCCACGTTTGGTTCAACTGTTGGGCCACGTTTGGCTCAACTGTTGGGCCACGTTGGATTAAATTGGGCATTCGTTTAGTTTGTAAGAATTTTCATTTAGGCTACATTTGGTAGAATTACTCTTGGGCTACATTTGATTTAGTTTGGGCCACGTTTGGTTAATTGGCTTTGATTATGTATTGGGCTGCGTATGGTTAATAGAATTTCATTGTTAGGACAAGTGGTTATTGTAAACTGTAATTGCAATTTGAATTGTTAACTGTTTTTATGTTAACAGTTTGTTTGTGTTTGTGTTGCTTTTGGTACCGGTCAACTCATGAGGCGTGGAGCTTAAGGGTTTAATAAGCTAGAAAGAATTTGATTATTTTCTTTAGCTTATTAAATCGGGTGGTTATCGTTTATTTGCGGCTCTTCGATTCGATTCCATTTTCAATCCTTTTTCAATTAATTAGTGTAGCTTAGTATAAAATGTTTAGCTTTGCTTATTTAATCGTTATGCTTAGTTAGTAGTTTATTTTTATGCTTGTTAAGTAAATAGGTGTTTAGTGAATTAAGTGTGGAATTTAACAAGTGACTAGTGATTAATAATTTGCAAAAATTATTTAGTTTAGTGTTTTATTTAGTCGAACGGGCAAAAGCCGAAAGATTAAGTAGGCATTAAATTAGTAATTAATTTCTCGATAAAAAGTCGTTTTAAATATTAAGCCAACGTTTTGAGGAATCGATTTATTAGACGGAAATAATTCATCATTAAGATCTAAAATTTCACACTTAAGGATCTATTCACTTTTACTTGACAAGCATATTTTTCTTTATATATCTTTCATCTTTTTAGCTTGCTTGTTAATTAGTATAGTCTAGTTTATCGTTTTCTTTAGTTTAAATTAAAAACCAAAAATTAAAAGATATTCAAGCATTATATTGGAAACATTTTTGTGGATTTCAAATTCATCTCTCGTTGGGACACGACATTCGGAGGATCAATCCTTACTTTTCCTAAAGTAATTTTTATCCGACGTGATTACTTATATTATATTACTCGACCAGTCTTTCGGGACGAATCAGTTTTTGGCGCCGCTGTCGGGCAGGGTTGTACGATTTTCACGTTTTATTTCGGAGGTAATGCCTTGAAGATCCATTTCTTTTTTATTTTTCCTTTTCTTTTATGTATATATAAAATAAAATAAAAAAATCATGATAATAAAGATTTACAAAGACATACTAAAAATTATTAAACACTAAATTCCTCCGTTTTAATATTGGTGCATGAGCACACAATTTTATTCGAGCCAAATCAAGTTATATTTTCCCAATCCCGAGAAAAGTTTACAATTTCGTCGAGTAGAAGAATCCGAGTCCGATAATCTTTTTCATGATCATATACACGGAGAGGACAAGAACGTTGAAGACATCCAAATGGCCGATCATTTGAGACCGATGGAAGAGCTACTCCAAATACCTATCATAGGTATTGAAGATGCTATCGTTGTTCCAGTTGTTCTAGCAAATGAATTTGAACTAAAAATCGAGTTACTTGATTTCATAAGTAACAATTCTTTGTTTGGTCTTGAAAATGATGATCCTCATTCACACATCAAAAGATTTTACCAAATAACCTGAACATTCAAAATAAACCAAGTGCCTCATGATGTGGTGAAGTTGATCTTATTCCCGTTTTCACTTAAGGGAGCAGCCGAGACATGGCTTGAAAATGAACCTCCTAATCCCATCACTACTTGGGATGATTTAGTATTAAAGTTCTTGAATCGATTTTATCCTCATTCTAAAACAAGAGAGCTCAGAAAAGAAATCGCAAACTTTCAACAAGTTTTCGGTGAGACTTTTACCAAAGCATGGGAAAGATTAAAGATTTATTAAGGAAATGTCCTCATCACGGATTTTCACCCCTTCATCAAATAGATTTTTTCTATAACGGGTTGAGTCAATCTGATCAAGATTCACTAAATACCGTAGCGGGTGGAAATCTGATGTCTAAAAATACTCAAGAAGCCTTAACCATTATTGAGAATAAAGCCAAGGTTCGAACTTGTAGAAATAAACCTCAAGTTTCGAGTAGTAGTGGTATCTCAACTCAAATTGACGCCATTACCGCTCTTACTAAACAAGTCGAAGCTCTTGAGTATCATATTGATAGCATGCGAGAAACTTATGACCATAATCAAGAAGCCTCGATTCAGTTAATGCAAAATCAAATTGGTCAAATAGCAAAAGCTTTTCAAGAGAGGCCATCATGTGTGCCACCGAGCAACACCGTAACAAAACCACGTGTAGAGCTTAAATCGATTACTACTATGGATGGCTTGACATTGGATGGATCTTTTATTCCTCATTTAAATTTTCTCATTTATCAAGAAAATGAATAAGAACCGGAGACCATAACGGAAGTGGTAAAAATTGCTAACTCTCAGAGCATACCACTTATCCTACCTCCAGAAACTCCACCATTGTCCGCACCAAAACCTAAGGAAGACCCGAAGCCTAATCCTTATCAGCCATCGATTCCATATCCATCTCGGCTTCAAGAAGAAAGATTTCAAGCTTTGGAGAATCCTACGGGACGTGTCGACCATTTAGTTTATAGAATTGATATTGTTGATTCTTTGTGCGATAAATTTCCTATTAAAAACAATTCTTTAAGTGTCAATCTTATTCCCTCTTCTGATTCTGTGTTCGAGTCTCTCTCCCTACTTCCTACTCCCTTCGGGGATAGTGACTCTCTCGTGGAGGAGGCCGACATCCTTCTTTATCATTTTTATGATTCTTCACCTGATTATGAAACATTTTGCTTTGATATTGAAGAGAAGAGTAGTGGCATTACCACTTCTCATTCTAATCATTCTCTTTCAGAATACGAATCATTTTGTTTTGATGTCGATCATATCGAAGAGAAGAGTAGTGGCAGTACCACTTCTCATTCTGATTTTTCTCTTCCTGAGTATGAATCATTTCATTTTGATCTTTCGATTGATCCGCTTCCTCCTACCGATAGGAGTGTTTCTCATCATGAGGAGTTCGCCGATGAACTCGCTCACATCATATCTCCACCGGAGTATGGCCGTTTTTACTTTGATCTTGAGATCGATCCAGGAGAATTTCCTAGACTTTTGAAAGAAACATCAACTAAGGATCTTACAATTCATGAGCTTAATGATTTTCCCCTCCTCTTACCCGATTGTGACTCTACTTTTTTTGAGGAATTTTCTAAGATCGATCCTTTAGTCTCATTTCCTTCCGGAAATAAAGACAAAATTTTTGATCCCAGAATATTCATTATTAAAGGAGTCCAATCTCTGAGTTTTCATATTCTTTCACTGGACAATTTTTCTACTACCTCATTTGTCAGTGATTCTCTTCTCTTAACTGATCCTTCTGAGATCAAAACTTTTTTGTCATTTCCCTTCGGAAATGAAGACAAGGTTTTCGATCCCGGAATTCTCATTATTGATGGAATTTCTCTTTCACGAGAAAATCTCCACATCTTTTGATTAATAATTTCATGATCGATAAATGTCATATCTTAAGTGAAATTTCTCTGATGATCGTATCTTCCATCAGTTTTCACCCCTACGGACAAAGAAATTCGGGGAGAGTCAAGCTAGAGACTCGCACAAAAACAAGCGCTTCGTGGGTGGCAACCCATGCTTATCCTATTAGTAGTAATGAATAAGTAGTTTATTTGTAGTAATGACTAAAGTATGGGGGTGTACTTCTCTTCATTGTTGTGTTTCGTGGTTATTTGTTTTTGCTTGCAGGATTTTCTATGATCTTGAAGACCTTCGTGCTTGTTTTCAATCCTCCAATCACACGGTCTCTGATCATTTTCATGATTATATCCTGGGAATTCTTAATCCGGATCATATATATATCTACTGGCTCTTGTCGGTTAGGACGCCCGATGTGTCAGTTGTTTAAAGGACCAAGGCTTAATAATGTTGCAATAATAATAAAGCCAAATTTCGACTCCGGAGTTATCTAAATAAAGCCTCCGTCTCTTGACTCTTAGTTGAGTTGTTTTAGATGAAATAAAAAGGATAACCCCTAAATCATGCGAAATTAGAACCTTAATGTGGACCTTATTCTCACCATATCGTCTCTTTAGGAAAGGATTTCAAACTAATTATGGTCTAAACCGGGCACCTTTATGATAATAAGGCCATAACCTATTAAAATAAGTGATCTCATTTCACAGTTGTTGTGAAATTAAGGAATGAAGGAGCAAAAAAGCTCACGTCAGCGATTATGCTCTATCTCTATATTTCCTGTTTTTGTCTGTTAATTAGTGTTTTTCGAGTGACAAATGTGTGTGTTTACGCACACATCAAATCCATTCATCACTAAGCTATTTGCTATGGTCCCACATGTAATGTTTTAATAATACACGACCGGAAGAAATAATGTTAACCCACCTTGACTTGAGGAACCCCTCACAATCAATCAGACAGAAAAGAGGTCATTAAGAGAGTTTAACATATTTTGTTTCGAAAGCCGGTCCTCGTTTTAGACCACTATATTTCAATTATAGGATCAAAATACGTAGCGATAATAGAATTGCGCTATGAAGTCTATTGAAGTGAATGGGCATTATTTTAGTGATCGTTGCGCTTCTGAATTGTTCTCGCTCATGTTACAGGCTAATACTAAATTGAAGCTTATAAGTAATAAATAAGTGATCTCGTTTCACATTATGTTTTCCGAATAAAATCCTTAGAGGAAATTAGGAATAAGGGAGCGAAAAGTAGCTGCGTTTACACAATTAGCATTTATGAGTAGTGTTAGCATCTATTCTTATATTTGGCTGTGATTTTGTTTTAAGCTTAGTTTGGAAATTGTGAAAATCAAGGATGACGAACTCCCGTTCTTAAAGCCTTTTAAATAAATTTTATCTTAGTTTTTATCTATTATTGAATAAGTGGTTAAAACGGTGGCACTTTAGAAATAAATGATTTTAAACTCTCTTAATGAACATTTTCTGTTCTTGATTGATTGTGAGGGGTTATTAAGTTAAGGGGGTTAAATTATTTCTTTCCGGTCGTGTATTATAAACATTACGTGTGGGACCAATAATGGCTTAGTGTGGGGGAATTTGGTGTGTGCTTAAACACACATCATTTGTACTTCGAAAAACACTAATAAACGGACTAAAAACATAAAATATGATAAATATTATTGCAAATATGTTTGGTTTGTGTTTTTATGTCGTGCATGTACAAGGGATTGAAAATAAAGCAAAAAAACAGTGACTTTTAGTTAAGATTTGAAGATGTTTAAGCATTTTTTGAGATCAAGACGAAGTCGTTAATATTTCCCGAGCATGCCATTGGAAAGAGCACGAGATTACGAGTTCGACGGTGTCTTTGTGTCTTATTGGGCCGGCCCGACTCCATTTATATGGGTCGGACCGACCCATACTTATTAAATGCCCAAATGAACATCCCTTGTTAACAAGACTAGCCCAAGACTCGGCCCAACTTCAATAAAATAGAAAAATGAGATCTGTTGGTGCTATTGAAATGAATTGAGAACAAATGGTATAATCTTTCTCACGTGTTATCCAATTAAATCACCAAGGCTCACGTTCCCTTCCATTACTTCTCCATCACCCATTCAAACAAAGACACGTGGCATCTCCTTTTGGTTCTCAAATTGTTAATTTTGAAGGAAGTTATGAGAGGCGTTTATCAAACGCATAGCATGGCCACGTGTAGGGTAATAATTGGTGGATTGGGCTGGTGGTTACGAGGCTTATTCCCCAAGCCAATTATTGGCGTAATAATTAGGCTATCATTCCAAGCCAAGTTACAAAAATACCCCCTGGGGTTTGGCTATATATAGAATCATTGTGCCACAATTTTATTCATTAGTTTTAGGTAGATAAAAAATAGTAGCACGGTTCTTTTCTTTAAAATGTTTTAGCTTATTAATAGTTTAGTTGCTTATTGTACTCAACTTATTTTAGCTTATTTCAACTTATTGTAAAATATCTTTTGAGCTTATTAATGGAATGAAGGTTGGTGTTTAAGTGCTTATTGTCTCTTGGCTTATTTCTTTCTTTTTCTTTTCTTTTGCTTATTCGGATGAGCTCTCTTTGGGCTTATTGTCTTCTAGCATATTTTCGAAATTGAAAAAGCTCTTTATAGCTTATTCGTTTAGATCTAGCTTATAAAACAGCAATAAGCTTCGGCTTATTAAAATCCTTTTTCTCTTTTCTATTTTCTTATAGCTCGATTCGAATATGATAATGGTTGCAATGAGTTGTAATAAGCTCGGCTTATTTTGATAAGCCTTAGACAATCAAAAAGTTTCGAGAGCTTATTGGTTTTATATCTAGCTTTTTGTTTTCTTAGATCTAAACGTTTTTATAATAAGCTTCTAGTTTTCGATTTAGATCTAAAAAGGGATTACTAATGTATTTTATGACTTATGTTTCAGGGTTTTTTTTAGATCGTAGCTTACTTCCTTTTCATGTCCTAGCTGATTAAAAGTTTTCATCTAATAAATAGTGCTTATCTTAGTTTAGTTTCATTTGCTTATTTGAATTCCGTGAGCTTAATTGATTCTTGTTTATCCCAAATTGATTAGAGCTCGGTTAAACAAGCTTTATCTCATGCTAAGTCGTTGTTTGCTAGCTTGTCATTATCGTGGCTTAATCATTTCTAGTTTAGCTGATTTAAGTAGAAGGATAGCTTATTATCTAGCTTAAGTTGTAAGCTTGTTTTTGTCACTAGGTACGCTAAATCTGATTTCGTCCCTTATTTGTAGTCTAAGCCCAATTGTTAGTGCAAATATTACGATATTTAATCTATACGATCTATTTATGTTTTGGTGATGACAAACATGTGACTTGTAATACATAACCTAAAGTGCGCAAGTTACTCGTAATCACAAATCATCAATGCATGCACGCATCAACATCTCTCGACATCTCAAGTATGCATCAAGATGAACATTGGTTTACACCCGACGTAAATCACATAAGGTATGTACAAACAAATCATTAAACATGATTAGTGGTAAAGAAAATAATTTTTCTTATTAATCCATCACATTTTTACAAAACTATATTTTTACAAAATACACAAAATAGTTTTGCTAAATAAAAAAAATTAATGTTTTATTTGAAATTTAAATTTTGAATTCAGTTTTCCCCTCCAAAACTGAATACAGCTCAGCCAGATAAACCTTCCCCACAAAAGGACAAAAATTGGAGAGTCTGTCTATGGGCCGCCCCCTTAGTGCCTAGGGCGTCCCCCATATATATATGGGGCCATCGGGACCGCCACCAGCTGACCGTTAGATTTCCCTGTCTATAAATATTGCACTCTCTTCTGCAGAAAATTAACCCTCTTTGCACAGATTTTTCAGATCAGTTCTTTCTCTCTCTAGATCTCACTAAATCTCTCTAAATCTTTGATCATTCAACTTGGTTAATCTTGTTTAAATGTGATCAAATCTTCTATCCTTTCCTCCTTTCCTCAAGTGCAAGAGAAGAACTTCGGTCATCTTCAAGATCCGAAGTTATGTAGTCTAGTTAGTCCATTTGTAACATTTGTTACATATAGATCGAGTCCATGTCTTCTAATCTTTAGTAGTGTGTAGATCCAAATGATGTATATATTTGGATGAGTTGATTGTGGGTTGGTTAGTATTTTAGGCCTTAAAATACATTGGTGAAGTGGTAGATTGGTTCTAGCTAAGATTAGGACTCGACACTTAGCTTAGTGTCGGAAAATATTGTAAGCGACGCGGTTTATGTGTTTAGGCCATAAAACACAAGGTTTGTTATGTTGGGCCATAAAACATAACGGGTTTGGTTATACCCGAAGAAGAACTCGACATCTAGCTTAGTGTCGGAAAATAATGTAAGCAACGTTATAAGGTTTTCTCCGCCGAAAAGGAGCTTGTTGATTAGTGAAGTAACTCTCAAGTTGGATACTCGGGGAGTGGAATAGGGCGAAGAGGAGCTTCGTGACCGAACCACTATAAATCACCGTGTCGGTTTGCATTTTCTCTTACCTTTCTCTTTACTTATGTCTTTACATTTATTGCTTTACTTTTACACTTGCATTGTGCTTATGATTGTGTGAAGTGTTGTGTATGTTGTGTTAGCCATGGTTGTGTAGCTCTTTGTAGTAAACATTGTGAGTGTGGAAATATTGATAGAAGATGCACTAGTTATTGTAAATCTATTATTAACACTTCTCATATTGCGTCAAACTTAATTGGTGGTTTGATACAAAAGATCGAGTCCGAAAAACCTCTTCTGGAGGCGATCCTATAAATTAGGCGGCCCCCTGATGTACTAGGCGGCCCCCTTATATTTATGGGACCGTCAGTAGATAGTGATGTAAGTTTTGTATTGACTAATTTAAAGTTTTATAATAGAAACGTATTCACCCCCTCTACGGTTTCCATAATTGGTATCAGGGCCACGTCACTCTAGTTTTCAAAACAAATGGTTTTAAAAATAGAGTACGATCCATGTATCAAATTACCCATGAAGGGGGGATTAAATATGAAAAGTGTTTTGTTGTTTGATTCGTACTAGCTTTGTTATTAAATATACTTTGTATACTAGCTTGAAGGAAAATTTTCTCCAAAGAACTTGGAAGTGTCAACTTATGTTTGTCTAAGTCGTAAGAGTAGAAATGATGTCTAAAACACGAAATTTATGTGATGGAACAACTTTTTAAAGTCCTATGTTCTACAGTTAAGTTACAAAATGATTTTGAACAAAAAACGTGTTTTGGGGTCATTGGTGGAGGTCCCATAAATGTTCGGGCGGCCCCCAAACATATATGGGGGCCGTCACCTTTATAGGGGTTGCCTGTCTGTTTTGTCAGTTTTCGGAAAACTTCGAAAAATCATATAAAATCAACCGTAAGTCCATAGAAGTTGTGCCACCCGCCACTTTGAAGATAATTGAGTCTAGTTTCATTTAAAAATACTTCTAAGTCTTTATTCTAAACTTAAGTCAGTCAGAAATGCAAAATACTACATAGTGGTCAAAACTATATGTTTTGGTTTGACGTAAAACTTGTAGTTTACCTTTTCTTTCAAGTCGAGCATTTCTAGTCAACTTATCCTTGAAAACATTGATCTTGATTAATTTTTAAAATGGGGAGGAAACTATTTTTGTTTTCAAATAAAATCAAGCTATGTATACATCGTTATATCTAATACACAAAACGACGACGAATATCCTTATGTGTATGCTAGATGATTATGTGTGTTTAACTTTTGCTTCAACTCTGTTAATAGATATTAATAAGTAATCATTACTATTTGTAATTGAGCTAATTATATATCTAAACACATGTGCCATGTATGCTATTTGTATGTTACTAGTCTTCCATATTATGCCTAATAGGAATTACGCTAGATTTCTTGCGTTAAGTTGAAAAAATTGTTTGTGCATTGCATATAGGCATAGATCACTATATTTACAATTGTTACATAAACATCTTGTAGATTATTTTGAGTGTAGTAACCCATTTAGAAACGAGAGTTAAATAGTTTGTCAAGTGTGTGAAAAAATAATATCCTAAGATCATATGTTAAAATCCGTCACTAAAATATTTCCAACACATTAACTCTCTTCCAACAAGATGTCTAAATCTTTTCATCGTCTTGCTTTGTTTGACCTTGGGTTGGTTAAACAAATGAAAATATCATATTAATATATTAGTATTTAAGTAAAAGAAATTGTAATTTTTTTAAACTTTGCTTGTGCTTGCATTGTTCTAACACACACACACATAATTATATTCTTTTTATAAACATATAGTATTTTACAAAAGATGTGTGTTGTATTAAAATGGTTAGAAAAATCATTCATACACTAATAAAATGTCAAAAACTATGCATACTATGCATAACAACAAATAGTTTTTCGCACAAGCAAAACATAAAAAAAAATAATACGACATTATCCAGAAGGTAATAAATTATCTGTATTATTCATCACCTCACTCTTAAAACTAGTCTTAGGATTAATAGAACACACTATGAAAATCTTTATTTGTTTTCTTTTAAAAGTGTTTGTGAGGGTCAAGAAAGATTTCGAATATATATCAACTCATTATTCAAACTATGATTGATATTATTATCGAATCTAATTGACAAGTTTTCGAGTATGGACAAGAAATCGGATTCTTATTTGTCTAGATTTAAGATTATATCAAAATATAACAAGAGATATTATCTTAAACCTACATACTCAATCACACTCGATTGATATGAAAATAACGACATCCTTTTCCAAGACGTTAAGAATATGCATCGGATCATAACTCACACTTGTGTAGATGATGTCATATTGAGTCTAGCTTGTCCAATAGTGTTTTGTTTCCAAATATTTGGCAAATATATGCATAAAATACACAATGAAGTAGGATTGGCAACTTGAATGTTTCATCCGAGATATTCAAGTAATTTACCTTGCAATGCAATTGGTAAAGTCGTCATCTCCGAAAAGCCAAACATGAGCAAATACACAACATATGTAACTTTGCTCAAACAATTGAAAAGCACAACTCAAAACTCAAACTAAATTCTCATTAAAACTCTCTCTTACTTTATCAAATAAGCATAATATTTCTTCTTCACCAAATGAGAACCCTTTAACCATCTAAGGTTAGGATTAGGAAGAATTGAACATATTTTGCAAATCATTTTTGTGCTTTCTCTCAATAAGTGCTCGTAAGAGGATTTTGAATATAAAGATGATTATTATTCAAACGATAATCAATCTCACTATTCAATCTAATTACAAAATTAGAATATGAACACGAAATCGAGACTAGGATTTATCTAGATCACAGAAATATCAATAAAATGACCATAGATATCTTTCCGTGTCTACATGTTTAACCATCCTCAGTTATTACATGAAATCACAAAGTCAATTGCAAGACAACAAGATTAGTCATCGAATTGCAATTCACACTTGCAATGAAGATGTTTCATTGAGTCTAAAGTGTTTAAATGTTGTGTTATTAGCAATGGTCAAATTATACATGCTAAACTTAACACACGCTAAGTAGGATTGACGACTTATGAATTTCCATCGGGAAACTCATAAGTACTCCAACTTGATAAGTAAGTCTTGGATGTCATCTCTGAAAACTCAAACCGAGAACCGTTATAACTTATATAAGTTTCTCTTAATAACCTAAAATCAACACCATCTCCCAAATAATGGAAATATGATCCTTGCCCAAATTTGGCACCTCCACGGATCAATGGATCCTTCTCCAAAAGTCATCTTACGTTTAGGGTAATCCGCATAAGGCATTAATTTAAACATCTGTCCCTCGGCAATCTCTTGCTTAAAAGTCTAAATAGATGTAACTAAACTTTAGTTAATCATCATTATTTCAACAAAGAAACAAACATAAGATCTATTGAGGTAAATAACCTTAACTGGATTTCTTTCATAAAAGACATGCAAAGGTGCATTCTTTGAACACTACAAGAATCTCACAAATTAGCTTTTACCATTGTAACTTTTAAGCATGCTCCTAGGTCCTAGATGACTCATTCTTTCTTATAGCTACAACAACTTGCTTACTCTCTCATTCAACCTTAAAATTCTACACATCTTGATTAGGATTATGTGAACCGAAATTAAAGCATGTTAGTTGAGTCATCGTAGGCCTTGTATGAAAAGACAATACAAATTTTTTCTTTGCTACACTTCGTTAGGCAAATATAGGAATTCTATTTTGTCTAACATGAGAATGACTACTGGAGAATCTATTGCACTAGAAATTTAATTTGACCTGACGGTTGAATTGCTTCTAAGAGTGAATTTGGGTTCGTGATATAACCCGTAAAAATGGTCATGTTTAGCCTGAATTGAGCACCACTAGTGATAGTCTCATATTCATTCTCTAATTTGATTAAATGCTCCCCCCCTTTTCTTAAATATGGCCATAATGATAGTCTACATTTGATAGACTTGTATATTCAATAGGATGCACACTAAGCAAGTTGAAATTAGGTTTCCTCTTAGTCAATCTAGACTACATCTTTCACATATTTGCTATTGAATATTTTCAAGATGATAACTTTTCCCACGGTAATGCAATTATATGCTTTTATGATTATCATTAATCTCAAACGTTATTTGCTTAGCTATTGAATACATGTTTGTTGTAAAAGCATTTGCCTTTTTCTAGCAATTTAGATAAAATATCTCTTTATTTATCTAAATAACATATGCTCCTAAGTGCTAAATGCTATACATGATGATTATATTTAAAATTATCATGTTTTGTTTGCGTCATCTTACATGACTTACATGTTAATTGTGCACCTACACTATGTAGGGTTAATGTATGAATAAATAAGGTTTGAGAAAAAATGTCATACAGTCTTACACATTAATCTGTTATATTATGTTGATTGCAGCTTAGACAAACTTGCATGATTATATCTATATATCTTATGCATCTAGGTCTATATATATATATATATATATATATATATATATATAGAATATATATAATATATATATATATATATATATATATATATATATTTTCTCACACTATAATATTTTCCTTTGTGTCTGCGTCACAAATCTAAAAAGTCAAAAGAGTCGTAGAATGGTCTTAAATCTCCTTGAGTCTTCATTCACACCTTCCCTTAATCATCATCTCTCTTTCTTCCAAATCATCCACTCTTTCGTCAAGAAAAGGTTAGATACTAATCTAACGCTCCTCCAAGTAGGTTTGACAACTTGAATATTTCATCGAAATATTCAAGTATCTTTAACTTGCAATCGCAAATGTTAAAGGTCATATCCAAAAATTCCTATTCAAGCCGTTTAACAACATAAGTTAAAACGCTCTTCTTTATATTCGACTAAAACATTCTTTCTCTTCGATGAAAGCATTCTTTCTCTTCGATGAAATATTCTCTCTTCGACGAAAACACTCTATCTCTTCGACGAAACATTCTTTCTCTTTGATGAAAACATTCTTTCTTTTTGACGAAAACATTCTTTCTCTTCTACGAAACATTCTTTCTCTTCGAAGAAAACATTCTTTCTCTTCGAAGAAAACATTCTTTCTCTTTGATGAAAACACTCTTTATCTTTCGATCACATCTCTTCCTTCTCACTCAACCACGCCTCTACAACCATAGAGATGGCTAATCTCTTTCCTCTACTATTTCCGCTACCACCTTTAAGATAACATTATACCTCATCATATGATTGTTTTATGAACATTCATACTATTCAAGAAGACCACCATCCATCTTGACATTGCCAAGCCAGTCGTTATCCATCTCTTTCGTTTGTTTTCTTTCTTTATTTATTATCTATTTTATTATATGATTATTATTATTATAATTTTTACGTATGAAACATACCGAAGATACGTCACCATTTCCTTCGGGACAATGTCCAAAAGGAAACATCTCCATTCGAAAAGGTTGCGTCTGAAGATAACATCGTCGACATTCTGTCTTTACCCCTTAACCGTGAATCGTTAAATTATATTCGTCTAGGTTTAGGAATGATGGAACACATTTCGTAAATCGGTCTCTTCTTTTCTCCTAAGTCTAGATTCTAGTCTATGTTCCATTCCGTGTCGTGACAACCTAATTACTTCATCCGAAGTATTTTAAGGATTTTAATTAGCGAAATGCAAATTAAAATGTCACTCCGTTCGAAAAAAAATTTGTCAACAACATGTAAGCTGGTGGCGGTCCCCATAAATCAGGCGGCCCCCTGATTAAAATAGGCGGGCCCCATATATATATGGGACCGCTGACAGCAGCTTGTAATATCTTTCATTTTTTTCCTTAACCTAACACTTCCTCTCTTCTGCTATGAGTTGACGTCCACACCCAAACCTATACCCAACATCTCTCTATAGATCAATGGGTCATCCTCAAATCCCAACACCCATAAGCATCATTGCTTATGTTTTCAAGAGTCAAGTGAATTTCATAATGAAATGCGTCTCATTATCAAACACATTCCTTACAATCGATAGACTTACAATCCATCACTTCACAATAAATCCCCTCACATACAAACCTTGGTCCTCACATCTCGTATACGTCTTGTCTTAAATTCATAGACGATTCTTCTCACTTCTAAACATTTCTTTTCACTTCTAATGAGTCTCCCCATCTCTAACGTTTCTTCTCACTTCTGTACGTTTCTTCTCTCTTCTAATAGTCTTGTTACTATTAGAATTCCTCATATATCCCTTGACAACTTAATTATTTCATCGGAAATATTTAAGTAATTTGCGAAATACAAATGTCACTCCTTTACAAAACTTTCCACTTTCTAGAAAGTGAAGAACATAAAGAAGATATTAAATCTTTAAGTGTTATTGAGTCACCACATTGTTGAGTCTCTCATTATTATTCTACCATGAAAGAACTACCACCTCATTTCACATCCCACTTTGTTCCTCAACATTGTCAACCAACAAAACACCAAACAAACCTTTAAATTCCCATCATCCACCTTTGTCTCGATAGGATCATATGCACATCAATTGTTAGTGCAAATGATATATCAATCTTTTCTATCAACCTCTCGTCAACACGTTCCTTCTTTAGTATCACTCATCCTTTCCCACTTTTTGGCTCTATGGAATCATTTTCATTCACATCCAAGAGCACATCGTCTCCATCCTCGTCTTATTTTTCTTTTTATTCTTTGAAAGTATATATATATATATATTTGACATATTTTGCCAAGATATTAAGTGTCATTCGTCTACTTTTAAAAAGTCATTCTCATAATATTTTTGTGTCAATCAATAAACGAATCCAATTCTCATTTATCAAAAGTCGATCTAATCTTTCTCCATAAACATATGTCTTGAGTCTTTTAATTATATCATTTAGATTGTTGTTTTTTTAAATAATGATTGCATGTGTCTGGCTTCTAACTTTCTTTCAAAAGTGTCATACTTTAGAATAATAAAACCTAGAAGTGCATGTCTAGTTCCCTGCTAATGTTTTGCTATATGTATATGTGCACTTGTCTACTAACTTTGTTTTGTAGCAAAACAATATCTTGATTCCTTAGTGCCCCGTACAAGGGGGAGCATACACCGAGGGGCAGCACTTGCAAGCATTTTGCTCATTTAAATTGCATCAAACTACTTGAGCATCGATGGTAATTTATTTGATCCATGAATCCGTTAGAGTCAATATACAAGGAATGTAATTATCATGGGGATGCAATAAGCAAGGGAGGGCTAGGAGCTATGTAGTTTAATAGCATGGATTTAGTTTAACC
>BQNB010114618.1:0-21718 GCA_026074375.1 Tanacetum coccineum
AATAATTTGATTGATATTATTGGTTGAGTTTATTATGTTAGCAACGTTGGGATTAGCGGTGCTGAAAACATACTTTCTAGATGTAGGATCTATTCCTTCGTCTAATTTCTTGAAGTTTAGGATTTTTCCTTTTTGTATATGTGCGGGTAAGGCACAGTTACAGACTTTGAACAACTCATCCGTGAAGAATCTTATGTAGATCTTCTTTTAGAGAGTCTATATTTTGAGGCATTTTTCTCATACTTTTCCCTATATTTGAAGAGGACGCTTCTCCCATGTGGGGTACTTCTCCAATGTGTAGTATATTTCTTCTGACTTGAGTTGATGGTTTTTGACCAATCAATCTTTTATCTTTAGCAATGTTAATTGCCCAAGTTTCATCAATAGGTTTTATTGTGGCAAATTTGCTGCCTTCAACACTAACGATTTCAGTAAAAAGATCATCCATTTTGATATACTCTTTCTTTTTGTAGTCTATGCTGTGATGACTAGACGTCAAAGCATATGCGACTAGATAGGTGATGCTAAACACCTTGTTGTCAGGTTTCATGAGGTCTGGCCTTTCAAACTCATATACAAAGGCAAGGACTTGATCCAGGTCTTTAGAATCTAGACTTATTCCATATTGAGGATAGACTGTAAACATAAACCTAGAATAAGCAAGGTTTCCTCTTGCAATCCCAAGAATGCAATCTTTTTTGGACTCAATTTTATTATCTAAGAGAACCATTTTTATAGGAGTGTCGATGCCGCTTCTAAATTCTGATTTAATTAAAAATTTAACTGCTCCTAAATGGACACAACTAATTTTGTTCTTAATGTCAGAATTTATTTTTGACAGACTTTTGTTTATTTCATCCTTTGTGATTAAAGGTAAGTAAACAGCTCCTGTAGTTTCGGAAATGTCAACGTGCATTTCTTTAGAGTTAACAAAATAAAAATTTTCATTTTTTTGTCTTAAGGGTTTTAAAAGTCCACATGTTCTTGGAATTTTAAAAGCTTGTTCTTTGTTTAACAAAAGTTTTTGTTTTGAGATTTTGTTTAGAAGATCTTGCTTTATCATAAAACTAACATTAAAACCATGTCGTAATTCTGAAAAGGTAATTTGATGGTTTTCAGTTTCATCTTCTTCAGAAGAATGATCAGGGTTATTAGTCCTAAAGCTCATTGGTCATGGCTCTGATGTCAAATAAATGCGGATGCAGAAGTTATAAAGATAGAGGAATCATGAGGTCCTTTATCAGCAACAAAAACAAGAAGAAAATTAATCATTCTTTAATTGTATTATATTTGCAGGGCAGCATCCCTTTGCCTAAGACTTTTAAGGCGTTCTAAAAAACAAAGTTTTGTTCTTTTTTGCATACAAATCAATAAAATATATTACCATCTTACATGGTATCAGGAGTAAACCATAATCATGCTTTCTTTCCCGCTGCAGTTTTTATATCCTGTTTATTAGTGTCGATCGTTGCTTTTTAATATAACCAGTCGACCAGTTAAGGGTGATAAGTCGATCGTTGGTTTTTAATATAACCAGTCGACCCCTTTTGTTTCTTTCTCTTTTTGATTTGTAAACGTTTGTTTCACTGTTGCAAGCATAAAACTTCACATCTACATCTGACTGTCCTCGTTTCCTACTCACAACCAACAACATGACTGTTATTGATCCTCCCTCATAACCCGTTATCCTCCTTTCTGACAAACTCATGACCATCAATAACCTAAACAACCTAATTCCTGTCAAGTTGGATGTCGACAAGATGAACTATTCATCTTGGGTTTATTTCTTCTACAATCTTTGTAGGGGCTATTCTCTTATAGATCATATAGAGACCAAAGATGAAGGTGATACATACTCAAGCACTAAACCACCTCCCGATGCCGAGTGGTTAAAATTAATACCATAATCCTATCTTGGATCTTCATCACCTTGTCTAAAACCCTTCAACAACGACTTGTCGTTGACAACCCTCAATCGGCTAAACAATAATGGGACATACTCGTCGATATTTTTCATGAAAACAAACATACCCGCCCCATTGCTTTAAAAGCGGAACTACGTTCCTTAAAACTTGGCGATATGAGTATTGATGCATACTTTCGCAAGATAGAATCCATTGCAACCATCTTGACTAGTCTTGGGTCGACTATGGACAATGATGATGTGGTTACATTTGCACTTGAAGGCTTACCCGCAAGGTATGATAAAATAGCCACCATCATTGCTCATCGAGAACCATTTCCGGATCTCAAAACCGTTAGGTCTATGCTCACTACAGAGGAAATGTGTTTGAAGTCACGTGTACAAGATGCCTTTGTGGATACTACGTCGTCATCGCGAATGGTATTATTGGCAAACTCCGGTTCCAATGCTCGGAATTCTTCTTCCTTCATAGAAAAGGTAAACTAGCCATGTTTTAACTTTAATAAGGGTTCATGTCAATTTGGTGCTTCTTGCAAATTTTTACATAATGGGGTGCATGGAATTGCTAATTGTACGTCCAGTTCAAATGATAATCCATCTTCACCTCTATCACCCACTGATGCAAATCTTACAATCTTTATCGGCTAAGTTGGGGTGTCATGGGAATATCAGTCTTAAACAACCTATTGGCCAAAATAATGCAACCAACACTACTGCTAATCCACCCCTTGCGTTGCATACTAGCCACAACCCAGGTTATGCCTTAACCCACAGCCCACTCGGATTCCATGGTCCATCTATGTTCTACAGCCCAACACCAGCACCCGCTTTTGTTTTACAAACCACTGGCCCATCAGTCACTACATCTAACTTGGTAGCCCAACCTACTCAGCTGGTCAGTCTATGCACCCGGTTTAGTCTGGACAGATAGGTCAGACCCAAACAACGATTCAGCAGGTTCAGCAGGGTCAGTTTGGTCATACGGTTTACTCTGGGCAGACAGGTCAAAACCCAACGAAGGTTCAGCAGGGTGTCGCAGGTCCAACGAGCCAACTTACGGGTCAAGAGACACTCTTGCCACATGCATTTACTGTTGGGACACTTTAGGATCCTGCTCTTGGTAATTAAAACATGGATACATGTGCGACTTCTCACCTAAATAATTCGGTTAATAGTCTTAGTGATGTGTTTAATTCGTGTATTTATTCATCAATTGCAGTTGGTGACGGGCATTCTATTCCCGTTACCAACTCTGGCCATATCATTTTGCCTACACCCTTTTGACCCCTTCACCATAATAACGTTCTAATTACTCCCAATACTGTCAAAATTTTAATTTCTGTTTGCTAGTATGTATGTGATAATTATTGTACTGTTGAATTTGATCCTTTTGGTTTTTCTGTTAAGAACTTCCAAACTCATCGGGTGCTGCTCCACTGTGATAGCACTTGACCTCTCTACCTTATTACAAAACCCTCTCCAATTCCTCAGGTCTATCTGACCAGTCAGTACACGTGGCATCAATGTCTTGGACATCTAGGAAGTGAAGTGCTATGAAGTGTCATTTTCAATAATTCTATTTCATGTAATAAAGAGAAGTCTCCCGTGCTTTGTCATGACTGCCAGCTTGGCAAGCACATGCGACTCCTATTTGTTAGTTCCTCTACTTTCGTTCAGTCTTGTTTTGACATTGTTCACTAGGACTTGTAGACTTCCCCATTTTTTAGTCTTTCTGGCTTTTGATACTAAGTTTTATTTTTAGACCATTATTTGCAATTTGTCTGGGTTTATCCTTTAGTCAATAAATCTGATGTTTTGTCCAACTTTATGTTGTTCCGTTCATTTGTTAAAAATCAATTCAAGTGTGATATAAAGTCGTTTCAGTGTGACCATGGTGGTGAATTTGACAACCACACATTTCATAAATTATTTGCCGATAATGGAATTCAGTTTCGTTTCTCATGTCCACGCACTTCTCAACAGAATGGAAAATCTAAAAGGATGATTCGCACCATTAATAACATTATTCAGACATTATTGTTTCAAGCTCAACTACCCCTTAATTATTGAACTGAAGCCCTTAATATGGCCGTTTACTTTCTAAATATTTTACCATCACGTACCATTGAAAATGAAGTTCCCTTTACCCGCCTTTTTGGAACCAAACCTGATTATAGCCTTTTATGTGTTTTTGCTTGTCTTTGTTACCCTCACCTTGATACCAAACTCAAACTTGGAGCCCGGGCTACACCTTACATATTTTTGGGACATGCCTCTAATCACCGTGGTTATCGTTGCCTGGACCTAAACACAAATAAAATTATCATTTCACGCCATGTTACATTTGATGAAATAGTTTTTTTCGTTTGGTTCCATGACGCCCAATGCAAGTCCCTCATATGATTTTTTAGATGACTCCTCAAATGTCATCTAAAATATAATCAAACTGTCACCCACACCTACTACCACTTCACCAATTGATTCACCTCAACCAAACACCCCTGTTACCATTAACCTTGCTATTCACACTAATGATCCTAATTCCCCTACTAACGGCCCACGTTTACCAGCCCAGACACAGACTCCCACCTTCCCTACCGCTGAATCCCCTCCATATATTAACATCCCACTTCCAACTCACGAAACTGATACTAGTCCAATTAATCAACAGCCCTACCCCCATTTTTGTTTCCCAAGATCCACCACCTACAACTGTTAATCCAAACCCAGTTTCAGCTCATCCCATGGTTGATGTGTCATTGTGAGTAGGTATTTTATGTATCAAGTTTTACTATTTATTTTATGCCGACTATACCTAAAAACATACCCAGTCAAGATGTAGCTTCATTGGTAAGTAGGGTGTCGATCACTAAGAGCGAGAGCGTTAATTCCTAATTCTATCAGTATTTTAGTTATCTAAGTTAAACCTAAAACTAATTCAAAAGGGGGGTTTCAGCCTGATAGACTGGCACAGTGTTAGTTATCTAACCTAAGGTTTTGATGACAAGTAAAGCAATAAACACACACAAGAAGATGAACAAACGATCACTAAGCGGTCAAACACTAATGTAAGGAAAACATATCAACCATGAATAATATGATAAAATGCAAGTTTATTTATTGGTGTAATGATTGACTTATCTCGAAGGGCATATCATTCCTAGACTTAGGTGGTACTTCTTCCTATGACCTAGACACGCTAATTCTGTCACAATTAGACGCATCCGCATAAAGAAAGTATTTGTTGATTATAATCTATCTTAGGAGATTAGTAATGGTTCTCTTACTAAACCCTAGCTCATCGAGACTTTACCCACTTACTGCTTAACGACTTTTTATATACTAGTAGTCCACTGTTTGAGTCTTTACCAATTAATCAAGAACGTACTCGTTGATACCAAGGTCACCTTATGGTCCAACTAAGCTCATAATCAAAGGGCAAAGATAGGTCAATATTTATGATCTTATGATTCTATATATATAAATTGCAATATGGAGAGCTATCCCAAACTCTTAGCCTACGCCTAAACAACACCGAAGTTGCAGCGCATTAAATATGTAGGACTAGACCCAGTTGAATGATAGGTCGCATACTTAAGCACGTAAACAAGTATGATGATAAACATAAACAACAATCAATGATAAATTAAGCAATCAAGATAAACAAACCAAACATTAACTCTTCATAAACATGGCTGATACCTAAAGGTATCAGCCAATAGTCATTGTAAAAATACACACAGTTTCATATATGAATGATTAAAGAAAAGAAACCTTAACCAAACGCGTATTGGGTTGCGCGAAGATTACAAGAGTTTTCCTAGGATCTTGAGGCTCTTTTCTGACCTTCTGTGCTCCTTTATTCGTCTCTTGGTCGACTTGGTGGTTTAAGGATTCACTTGCATACCTAAAACTGAGTTTAGGGTCGTCTATTTATATGATCTGGAAATTGATCGATACGTCATATCGAGCGATGTGGGATACAGCGTATTGGGGATTTCTTAGAGTAAAGACCACATTTGATATCTTCCAGAATATTTTATTACTATATTTTGATTACAGCGTATTGATGTCTCCTGGATACGGCGTATTGGATCTTCAATCCATCGTGGTTATCTATGAAGAGTAGGCACGGATACGCCGTATCTTCTTGATAGATACGGCGTATTGATGTTAAACAAGTTGGTTCCTCTTCGTTGACCAGAGTATTATATACGGCGTATCGTTAGTGTGGATATGGTGTATTCTTCAAAGTTAGGCAATGGTCTTTTGATTCGTCAAAGTCTTGGATACGTTGTATAGGTCTAGAATAATACGTCGTATTTACTGTCAGATCGGTAGACTTTCTTGAACTTTTCGTTTATGCTCTAAAATGCGTGCCTTTTAGCTAATCTTTACCAAGTACTCTATAATTACTACAATTCTCAAATACAAACGATTAAGTAACAATTCTTTGTAATAATTATACAAAATTGGTTAATTACATGGGATAAATGATGTAATAAAATAGAAGTTATTTGATGTCATCAAATATCTCCCCACTTGAATCCTACTTGTCCTCAAGTAGCCTTTAGAAGTTTACAAAAATGTATCCCTATGGATATTTTCTATTTAGCATTTATTTGATCTATTACAAGTACACAACCAAACACCTCACGAAATAGGAAGATGAAAACACTCAAATCACTCAACTAATCTATGTGGTAACATGTAACTAATTAGCTCAATTGCTCGGTCGTGACGAGTATTCTATCATAGGCTTGGTAAGGATACACATCTCCACCATAAGAGCTAAGGAGTAAAAAGTTTATAAAGGTAAAATAGGTTTTTATTATAAGGCTTAGGGTTGATAATTCTACAATCTTTCACCAAAAGTACCACACCAATAAGGTAGCTGAAGCACACATACATGGCCGTAACGATGTAATAGAAATGTGTGTTCGATCACATCCTCATTCGAGTTTAACCAAGGGTTAGGATAAAGAATGATATAGGGTAGGGATCTTCTAACTTTCACCAATAGTAATAAACAAACAAAGCAGCTGAGACATCCTCATTCACGTAAAACCCATGGTTAATGATTAGGAAAAGGAATTAAATTGTTGTTAAATAAAAATTACAAAACAAATAGACTAAGTCCAAGATATAAGTTGCTAGACACTTCTTCCCGATCGTTAGCATGATAAAGACACAACTATTTACAAACGTCTTGATCATTGATCAAAAAACAACAACCTAAGTCGGCGTTCCTGTAACGGTCAACTTCCCAATCATCCTACAAACTTTTAGAAGATAAGTGGCGATATCTACCACTTTATACAATACTCTACATCGTTGACTTATAAAACGTATCAATGAATAATCGATCCTTCATATAATTCCTTTGGTCTAAGCCCTTGCGATTATCTCTAAACTTTCCTTCTTTTTTTTATGATTTTTCTTATTTTTTTGATTTTTTTGCTAACATTATACTACGAAACTCGGTGTAATTTCACCATCTTCACGATCATAATAACTCCGGATAATTCTTTCGTTAATTCTTCGTTCTTTGGACGTACCAATAATTGCGTTGGTAGTAAAAATACATGAGTTTTGACTACTTTATACATTCCCATTTGCAATGTGCAAATTTCTTCCCAACCGTACCAAAGATAAAAAATTGACACAAGACTCAGGAAATACATACTTTACACTTTAAGCAACTAGCAACTGATAAATAGACATAATCTAACAGGGTAGGCTAAGGTGTAAAGGTGTAACGAAACAGATAGTTGGTGTAATTCCTAAAGGATTTGCTCTACGGGTTGTTCTAGGGGTATCTTACTCTTATAATAATAGTAAACAAATGGTTTATATGGGGGTTTAACTAACCAGTGTAGTTAGTTAATAAAACAACATGTATAGGCTTTTTCGGGTGTAATCCTAAAAATTTACCAATTTAAACAACTTACTCCATCTAAATCCGTAGTATTCATCACTGTGGTCTCAAATAGATATACCAAGCCAAGTTCTAAAGTCTACAACATCACCGGCACACTCATATTTTTGTGGAATTTGGGTAAACATTTAGAAACGGATAAGGTTAAATCCTTACAATTATGTGAAAAATTGGACATGTATACATTATAATTCCCATCCCCCCACTTGAATTATACAACGTCCTCGTTGTATAGATAAAACATTAATAACGGGAAATTAAAAGAATTAGAATGAGAAACTCCCTTGATATTTTGCTCGGTAGATTCTCCAAGTTGAGTTTATGAGCAAGAATGTGTGTTGTAAATGCGTCTGGATACCAACATGACTACAACACACACATGATTCCAGATGATCGATACTTTACCAACTTCATAGTTTTTGTTCAGAAGGTCTTGTATTAAGCATAAGAAAACAAGTGCAATTTCTATCTCCGTGTATTTGTTGGTTAGACTCAAAATAATAACCTAAACTGTACAGGAAGTCGATACGCTGTATCCATACCCCAGGATACGCCGTATTGATATTTGTGTCGAATACGCTATATTCGTTTAACGAATACGCCGTATCGACTATGCTGAAAAATAAAGACTGGATAACGTCCAAATAGTCAATGCGCCGTATCCACGGGGTTTAGATACGCCGTATAGACAGTCTAGGAAGACATACTCGATAATAAAATTGAAAATTACATTTTGGGTTGTCTCTCGGCAAGCACTTTTGTTTACAGAAAAGTCTTTAAGTTAGACTTGCCCCAATTTAATCCCATCCTTATAAAACAACTTGGGGTCGAACGGGATGGCAAATGGCACATACAAATTCTTGATTAGAAAAATGAACGACATCCCTTTGTTAAGATAATTCCAAGTCATGATATTAAAATATAATTCCTTGATAAAAGTTTCAGTATTGAAAAATTTATTAGATGTATCATGACTTGTTTCCAAAAGCTTATTTGACCTTTTTGCATAGGCACCATCATCAGTATTTATTACATTACCCCTCGAAGACTATTTAATATTGATTTTATCATCATCGTTGTCCTTATCTTATTTTGAATCATCGAGATAAATTGTGTTAAAAGGAAATAGATCATTTAAGTATAAAATGTTTTGTTCCTCTTCATCACATTCGTTCATTGATGTTTCATCTTTAAAATTAAATTCATTGATATGTTGAGGACTTACAGTAGGTTCAGTTAAGAAATCTAATTTAGACGTTAGAGCATCATTGTAAACAATGGCTGGAAATTCATTATCTAAATCTTTAAAGAAGTCTAAATCATCAAAATAACTGACCGTAGGCTTGGGTGACGAAAACAAAGGTATATTGACTTCTTCATTATCGCCTTCCGAATTCATTTTCAAATCGTTGGTAGAAATTATTTTATAAGAAAAAGAATTTTTGTCACAAACTACCGTGTAATCTTCATCGTCGGATTCGTCATATGATATTCTAAAGTCAATTTCATTGTTGTTAAGAGAACTTACCGTGGGTTCACAAAAGTATGTTTCATTCGATGTCAAATTATCATTGAAGACTATGGCTGGGAATTCAGTTTCAACGAATCTGAGATCGTGAACGTCTTCATCATACCAGATCTTACCATACTTAGTTGTTTCCCAGTTAAACACTTTCCTACATTTTTGAGCTTTTTCTTCCTCGAGCTTGATGCATTCTTCCATAGTAATGTTTGGGTCGTCCATCCTGTAACAATTTTTCTAGAAAAGAAAACTGTCAAATAGCTTAATACGCCGTATTCAGTAAACTGAATACGCCGTATTAATGATAGATTCGAATACACTGTATTGGTTTGAAAAAAAAATTATACGCCGTATCCAAGAAGATGAATACGCCGTATTGAGTATCCGACTCAGAATGTTATAGAAGGCTGTAATAATGCAGAAAACACACAAACACACAATATGCAAAACTATACAATGCAGAAAATTAAACACACAAACAAACACACAAATATGCAAATTAATCAAAGCTACAATAAACTAAAAATACTAACAAAATAAGAATTAAACAACTTCACTCCCTGGCAGTGGCGCCAAAAACTTGATGTGTCATTGTGAGTATGTATTTTATGTATCAAGTTTTACTATTTATTTTATGCCGACTATACCTAAAAATAACACTTTAACGGGCAGTGTAACCGGTCAAGATGTAGCTTCATTGGTAAGTAGGGTGTCGATCACTAAGAACGAGAGCGTTAATTCCTAATTCTATTAGTATTTTAGTTATCTAAGTTAAACCTAAAACTAATTCAAAAGGGGGGTTTCAGCCTGAGAGACTGGCACAGTTTTAGTTATCTAACCTAAGGTTTTGATGACAAGTAAAGCAATAAACACACACAAGAAGATGAACAAACGATAGAGGAGCAGTCAAACACTAATGTAAGGAAAACATATCAACCATGAATAATCTGATAAAATGCAGGTTTGTTTATTAGTGCAATGATTGACTTATCTCGAAGGGCATATCATTCCTACACTTAGGTGGTACTTCTTCCTAAGACCTAGACACGCTAATTTTGTCACAATTAGATGCATCCGCATAAAGCAAGCATTTGTTGATTATAATCTATCTTAAGAGATTAGTAATGGTGCTCTTACTAAACCCTAGCTCATCGAGACTTTACCCACTTATTGCTTAACGGCTCTTTATCTACTAGTAGTCCACTGTTTGAGTCTTTACCAATTAATCAAGAATGAACTCGTTGATACCAAGGTCACCTTATGGTCTAACTAAGCTCATAATCAAAGGGCGAAGATAGGTCAATATTTGTGATCCTATGATTCTAGATATATAAATTGCAATATGAAGAGCTATCCTGGACTCTTAGCCTATGCCCAAACAACACCGAAGTTACAGCATATTAAATATGTAGGACTAGACCCAGTTGAATGATAGGTCACATACTTAAGCATGTAAACAAGTATGATGATAAACATAAACAACAATCAATGATAAATTAAGCAATCAAGATAAAGAAACCAAACATTAAATCTTCATAAACATGGCTGATACCTAAAGGTATCAGCTAATAGTCATTGTAAAAATACACATGGTTTCATATATGAACGATTAAAGAAAAGAAACCTTAACCGAACGCGTATTGGGTTGCGTGAAGATTACAAGAGTTTTCCTATGATCTTGAGGCTCTTTTCTGACCTTCTATGCTCCTTTATTCATCTCTTGGTTGACTTGGTGGTTTAGGATTCACTTGCATACCAAAAACTGAGTTTAGGGTCATCTATTTATAGGTTCTGGAAATTGATCGATACGCCGTATCAAGCGATGTGGGATACGACGTATTAGGGATTTCTTAGAGTAAGGACCACGTTTGATATATTCCAGAATATTTTATTACTATATTGTAAATACGGTGTATTGATGTCTCCTGGATACGGCGTATTGGGTATTCAATCTATCATGGTTATTTGTGAAGAGTAGGCATGGATACGCCATATCTTTTTGATGGATATGATGTAGTGATGTTAAACCAATTGGTTCCTCTTCGTTGACCAAAGTATTATATACGGCGTATCCTTGATGTGGATACGGCGTATTCTTCAAAGTCAGGCAATGGTCTTTTAATTCGTCAAAGTCTTGGATACGTCGTATAGGTCTAGAATAATTTAGTGTATTTACTGTAAATCAGTAGACTTTCTTGAGCTCTTCGTTTATGCTCCAAAATGCCTGCCTTTTAGCTAATCTTCACCAAGTACTCTATAATTACCGCAATTCTCAAATACAAACAATTAAGTAACAATTCTTTGCAATAATTATACAAAATAGGTTAATTACATAGGATAAATGATGCTATAAAATAGACATTATTTGATGTCACCAATGGTCACACATTCCCGTGTCAGGACTAATCGTCTCACTCAGCGTTTAAATCTTCATGTATCGTCTCTCTCCCCCTTACCAAAATCATATAATGTTGCGTTTGTTGATCCTAATTGGCAAAATGCTATGTCTGATGAGTACAATGCACATATTAAGAATAACACTTGGACTCTGGTGCCTCGGCCCGCGGATGCCAATATTGTTCGTTGTATGTGGTTATTTTGCCACAAGTTTTTAGCAGATGGTACCCTTAGTCTCTACAAGGCTCGACTTGTTGTGAATAGCAGTACCCAGATTGAGGGTATAGATGTTGATGAGACCTTTAGCCCAGTTGTTAAACCAGGTACTATTAGGACAGTTCTTAGTTTGGCTCTTTCTCGACATTGGCCGGTTCATCAGCTTGATGTCAAGAATGCCTTTTTGCATGATGATTTGACTGAGACTATTTACATGCATCAACCTCTTAGTTTTTGGGATCTTGCACATCCTGATTATGTTTGTTTATTACAAAGATCCCTTTATGGTCTCAAACTGGCTCCTCGGGCTTGGTTTCAGCGTTTTGCTGCTTATATTCTTCGGGTTGGATTTACTCATAGTCGTTGTGACACATCATAATTTATCTATCGACAGGGGACTGATACGACTTATTTATTACTGTTTGTTGATGATATTGTCCTAATAACTTCTTCTGAGAGTTTGTTACAACGGGTTATTATTTCTTTGCATAAGGAGTTCTTTATGACGGATTTGGGATCTCTAAATTATTTTCTGGGCATATCTGCTACACGTGACTCTTCAGGGATGTTCTTATCTTAACATAAGTATGCTACTGAGATTCTAGAGCGAGCTTACATGGTTGGTTGTAACCCCAGTCGGACTCATGTTGATACTGAGTCTAAACTGGGCAATGATGGTAATTCAGTGTCTAATCCGACCTTATATCGGAGTCTTAGGGGTTCTCTTCAGTATTTTACTTTTACTTGACCTGATATTTCCTATGCAGTGCAGCAGGTTTGTCTTCATATGCATGATCCACGGGACCCTCATTTCTCGGCTCTTAAACGGATTTTGCGATATGTTTGGGGTACTTTAGACTACGGATTACAGTTGTTCGCATCCTCTACTACTTTCTTGGTTGCTTATTCAAATGCGGATTGGGCTAGTTATCCTATTACAAGTTAAGCGTGGTTTCCTCTTCCCATTTAGGAATTGAACTTTTCCCCTCATCTGAGGAGAGCATTCTATCCTGACCACGGGTCTTCGTAACCGGAACTGGATTGACCTGCCGGATCCGGTATCCTAATTTTGTGAAAAGTAGGAACTGAAAACCGAACCAAATATAGTTTATGGTTACGTTTCGGTTTCGGTTCTGGTTCAGGTTCTTCGAGACTACCCGGCTTATGAACCGATTTTCTAACAACAAGATTAAAAATAGTATGTACAAATGAATTAGGCCAATAAAAAATATTGAATTTTTTAAACGTTTACAACCATTTACGCTTAAGCAAATGACGTTTAGCAACTAAATCAAAAACTCATAAGTCATAACCATAGAATAGAAAATTATGACACCCTTAGTGATAGGAGACAGAATTGGTGCGTTTATGTCACACCTCGCTAAGAGCGAAAACACAGGAATGCGACTTAATTATTTCATTTGCACAAGATACAAGATTACACCAAGTATGATCACCAGAAATTTGGTTTACAAAGATTTATGAAATACAGTTTTAATGTGATAGTAAAATCTTGTGCTTCAAAATATCCTGATAAGTGAAATCCTGGTTCCGAATACCTTCAATATAAAATGTAGATTTACACCTAAAATGATACTCGAAAAGGTCAACATAAAGTTGGTGAGCTCATAGGTTTAGAAGAAAACCTAGATGCGGTGCCAAGATTTCAGTAGTGGATAATTTTGTAATATAAAAAAAAATGCATGCATAGAAATAGATTTTCCAACAATCACATCATACCATAACCATTCAATACAATTTAACATTTTATAGATAATTTGCGCGCAATTAGACTTTCGATCATATCGCCTACCAGCTGGAGCTACACAGTCGGGCAAATAGACTTATGCATAGGTCCCGCAGAATATACACGAATAGAATCACTTAGCATTCGCATAGGTAGTCATAGGCACATAGCATTCTCCAAAGAAATAGTAGTTTTGCACAGTAGCGAAAACTAGTTTGAAATAGATTTGAGTATCATTTTCTCCCAACAGAAAAAGAGTTAAAAAGTGGGGCTACGAGAACTCACCTCAAAAGATGATAGTAGCTGAAAAATAGGCGATCTCTAACTAAATGCACAATGGTACCCGACCACGACCTAACAATAAGTTCTATCTTAGTGATATGCTTTATGAAAAACGACTCATTATACATGCGTTTGCATTATTGTTTATGAAATCGTTTGTATACTTGTTGTAGAGAAATTTGTATCATGGTTTGGTGGTAACTAAATAGTTTGACTTGACGCACTTAGGTCAAAGTGAAATACTATCACTTAGTCTGTAAGAATAGAGCTAAAATTCCGAAATGGATTTGAATGTTCAAGAGATTAGAGACAAACTCGACGAGAGATGATTAAGAAAGGCAACGAAAATAAAAGACATGATATGCTCAGAAGACGTACACGAAATGAGCGTTAAGGAATCGGGGATTAAGAAAATAAGAATTTAGATAAGTAAGAATCATAAAACTAAGAATTAAGAAAATTAGAACTTAAGAAGTGAAAATTAAAGAAATAAGATTTAGAGATAGAAATAAAGAAAGTAGACTTGTTCTCGAATTTCACCCATTTTCCCAAATTAGTTTGATAAAACATACTCGATGTACGTATTTACAATGTTTTAGACACTCAGCTAGATGTTAGGATTTTCACACAAAAATCTGGTTTTTTGTCTTTTAGTCTGGCGTTAAAATAATAATATTTTATTATCTTGTCTTTTTGTCGAATCCATATGAAAATAAGTTTCTCGAGATATTTTCTAAGTGTATGATATTTTATAAAATTTCCACATGACCTGTTTGTTTGTAAAAGTTTCCCAAGGTTTTCAAACATTATTTTCAACCATTTCCTAATTTTAATAGTTTTTCGGCAAAATGCCAAAATCTATTTTTACGTGACATTCCGTCAAAAGACACCTTTCAAGTGACTATTTTAATCATTTTAAGTTTACACGAGTATAAGTTGATCAAGATTCGTTTAGACACTTACGTTTACTAGTTTTCACTCATTGGGCCTTAAGGTCCAACGTTAGACCATAAATAATTATTAAAGTTCAACCTAATTTAAAAATCACAAGTCAATCTAATAGTAAAACCAAAGTCCATCATGCTTAGTAAATAGTTTGTTCATTATTGAGCCTTATGACCCTTTAAGAATTTTATAGCTAGTCCATTTGTATGAAAACATGTGTTAGATAAATCCTATTGGACCTTTGGCCCAATAAACTCATACGAGTATTTTATAATCCGATAAGTCTAAAAATAGATCAATAAATATTAGGATAAGCTAAACAAGCCCTTTGTTTACCAAAGTAAATTAGATTAATACGTCAAAATTAAGTCGAGAAGTCATTGAGCCTTGTTGGACCGATAGTTGTACACAAGCCCAAATAACACTCTAAAATAAAATAAGTCCGATAGTAGGTCCAATAAGCAAATGATTGACCAAATAGGTACTTCGATATAAGAATAAGTTAGAATACGTATAGAAAAAATATAAGCGAAAGGAAATAAGCCAAGAATAAGCCGTAGCTTATTCTCTTATTGGGTTATGAGCCCAATAAGCTCAAAAGAATTACAAATAAGCTAGAATCTAGTCCAAAAGCTCATAAACCTTTTTAGTATTCGAGTAAGTCATAAATAAGCTTGGAAAATAAGTATAATGAATAAGTCAAGGCCAATAAGGCAAATAGGCCGAAGCTTATTCCTTATTGGGCCGAGGCTTCAAATAAGCCGATATATAAGTCCGAATATATATATAAGTCCAAAATATAAAAAGTTTAGCAAGGTTGTCTCCCTTGGGTCCGGTTGTAGTACAAGAGGTGGGAGGGAATCCTATCTTGTTTCGTCTTGCGTCGGAAACAATATCGTTCTTATTAGTAAATCGACGTTAACTCAGAAGGTTTTTTCGAAGATTAAACGTATGATCCTAGTAAGTTTAGGTGTCTTTAAAAATGTTAAAAGACATGAATCAAATTTGTAGTGTTTCTTTTTAGTGTCGGGCTCGCGTTGTTCTCTCCGTTTCTGTTAACCTCAAGTGTAACTCAAAAATTCACGTTTTGAGCAAACGTTTTTTTATAGAATCATCAAATAATAGTTAAAATAAGTTTATTTTACTTATTCGAGATATTTAGGTGAGTTTTAGCTTATTGCCGTGTCAGTACGCGTTGCGTGACGTTTTTCGTTGCGCGTGGGAAAATTTCCCCGTAAGCGATTTAGTGATATTGTAGACATTTAGAAAATAAAGGTTTAAATCAAAAGAAATTCACTGATATAGTATTATGATACTTGACCATCGATTAAACCGTAACCGGTTTTACGTAAAATAAGCTAACAAAAGTCAACTTTGAGTTTTCTTGTAGAAATTTAGACGCTTAGAAATACTTAGATAATCAACCATAGTATTTTAGTATACTGAGACTTAGAAAAGATCACCGGTTATCACAGTCTATCCCCCTTAAAAGAGTTTCATCCCGAAATTCAGTTCGAGTTATTAGGTACGGTGATGAAAAGAAGTATAGGTGCTTCGCAAAAAGTGCTGACTCCATTGATCGTTCAGCTTCTCAAGGTGAGGTTTCCATTGATTTCTCTTAGGACTTAGTTCTAAGGGTTGGCTCGAACACTTCCTTGATGCGATAAAGTTATTTCTGAAAGGTGTTGTAGATTTTTCCACTGTTTTCCACAGTTTAACAGCTTCTCCTGAGATTTAGATTTACAGGATTTCGGTCAGGTATCCGGATATGGTCCAGTCCGCGACATGTCAATAAAATGTTCTAAGTGGTTATGTAGTGTTTAGTTCTCCTATTCCTTGTCGATCTAATTGGATCTATAGGATGTATGTGCCCAACACATTACGACCTACATTTTGTTCTTTCAGAAGTTATCTAAGACTCACTCATCATGGTGTGCCTAGGCTCCTTCCTGGTAACCTTTACTTGTTTTACCGCCACTTGTTCATATAGTGGTTGAGTAACCTAAACTATATGAGTCACATAAATATGAAATCCTATGTATCTAGGAAACCTTGGATTTAACTTCTTAGAAAAGTTATGGTGTCCTTTAGAATCATATCATTTTGAGGCGGTGTAAGTGTTTAAAGTATAAGCTATCTAGCAATCCTAACCACTTATTTGTCTCTATGGTAGATTTCCTTTCAGTTTCTAAAAGTCTCTTTCAGGGTTAAGCATTAAAGTGTTGCCTACGAATCTTACTTAAGTAGGTCGATTCATTTTTGAAATGGTCGTATAGAAAAGGAATGAAATAAAAATGTGTGTGGGGATCTCACGAGGATTGATAAACCCTAACGGATGTGAGTGACATGACATGCCATAAGAGTGTGTAGATAGATTATGCTCATAAGTACTAGTATGTCAAACTATGTAAGAAAACATACTGCCATCTATTGATTTGCAAGTTTCGTACAAAATTTCCTACAACTATGATAATTATGACTTCGAAATGAGTCTACAGCTGACTGAAGCTACTCAGTTCAGATATAACACTAACTGAAGCTACTCAATTTAGTGAAGTACATACCAGTCCTAACAATTCCTATCAAATCTATGGTCCATCCTCCGCTCGAGTGCGGCGACATGTTCCCTCAAATCCTGCAGCTCACACTGATCCACAACGCGCTGCATCCTCAAAGCATGGATCTCCCTTTAATCCTCATACCTCGCTTGCCACAGAGCTGCTCTCTGGGCATCTGCTTGTCCTGTCCATGCCTCTAGGGCCAATCTTGGTCGGCATAAAGCACCAAAGGTAAGCGTAGCCTGCTCATGCCCTTGTTCTAGGCTCCTAAGCCTGAAACGCTGGGAAAAGATCTCGTGTCTGACCGCTACCAATCTAGTAAACAATATAGTGAAGTCTCGATCATAACTCTCGAAGAGGGTATGTGGTAGTGCATCTAAGCACTGAGTGTGGTCATGAAGTATACTCCCATGAAGCTCTATCACTGCTCCTAACTCAGCTAAGAAACCATCATTCTCTACTGTGGCTGGTGAAGCTATAGGTGAAGGAACTGTCAAGGATGCTGGTGAAATGGGTAGGGATCCGAATGTCTACTCAGACGATGTCGGAGCCTGAACTCGTGCCTGGATTGGAGGCATAATGCACTCAATGTCCGCAAAAACTATGTCGTCCTTGGGGTCCACCCATGTAGCACGAGTAGGTAACCTAGGTGTAGGTGTCTCATCTGCCCTATGCTGCTCTGGTATTGATCTAAAACTTTGTCCTATCTCATATGTGTTGCACATTGTGTCTCCTGCTAGCTTTAAGACACGACGTCTAGCCACCCTGTATCTTAACCCTAAAGGCTCATTCGCGGTTGTATCCTCAGCCGAGACTGCCTGCTGCTGCTGAACCTTAGTTGGGACCCTTACCCTTAGACTACTCTCTCTCAGACTCTGACTCTGTCTCCTCTACCTCTGTATCCTCTATGGGCTCTGAAGTACCCTGGTACCTCTTTCGCAAAAGAAGGTCCGGTGAAGATGATGATGATGGAGTCTTATAAGAGGATATGTTCCTCTTACAGAATGAGGATGGTGATAAAGTCATCGCCTCTGTCACTCTGGCTAAGATGCTAGGTGATAGGACAGGCTGAGTACGCACGAGCATACATGCAGTACTGCAGTAATAGGAAGCACGTATAGGTGTAGGCAATGGATGATCAGGGGATATTGGTGATGTGGAATCTGATGGTGAAGTAGTCCTAGCATCAGAAGCCTCTATGGGCTCTAACTCCTCATCTGAGTGACGGGTATCAGGTGTGTAGTCTGGTAAAGGGATTGGTGTTGATGTGATGGGTAGTGACTGAGGCTCCTCTCCCTCTGAAGGGGCCTCTAGAGGCTCAGTCTCAATGTCTATAGTAATAGGTGAGTACGTGTTTCTCACTAGCAAGTATGGGTCATCCGGAAATGGTGTGCATACTAGAGAGCCTCGAGCTCCACCAGCGGGTGATGTAGTCTCTGTGTCAGTGTGGGCTGGGGAAGACATGACAAGTGATAACGCGGTAAGTGTATAAGTAATCTTATAAAAATATTATTACTCAAAATTAATAGCATAGGTTTGCTTACATATAGTACTCGATAGGAAAATTTGAACATAAGTACTTATAGCCATATATAATAAATATGCCAATCAAATATGAAGGGAAAATATAGGCAATAGCAGTCAGATAGTGGGAATAGGATAAGCATTTAAGGTGGCATGCAATGCAACTAAGGCAACATGTCAATCAATGATAATTCAAGTCTTAGCACTCACAAGTAATTTCATGCAATAGCAAAGTATAAAGGTAAATATCATGCAATATGTACATTCGCGGTCGAGTTATTTTTAGGTGGTCTTAGAATTTTGTATCCCCCCTCTAACATAACTTAAGGAGGCTACCCCCATCATTTCATGGTCCTTCGTGAATTAGGCATAGTTGATTAGGTTATGCGTAATTTAGGAAATACCATTAAATGCTTGAGCTAGTCAACTTCCATCATGTTCAAGGTTTTTTTACGAAAACTTTAGTTTGGTTATAGTTTTATTTTTATTTTTAGAAAATGGGCATTCTTTATAACCTTGGCTCTGATACCAATCTGTCACACCCTACTAAGAGCGGAAACACAGGAATGCGACTTAATGATTTCATTTTCACAAGATACAAGATTACACCAAGTATGATTACCAGAAATTTAGTTTACAAAGATTTTTGAAATACAGTTTTAATGTGATAGTAAACTCTTTTCCTTTGAAAATATCCCGATAAGTGAAATCCTGGTTCCAATACCTTCAATATAAAATGTTGATTCACACCTAAAAAAGATACTCGAAAAGGTCAACATAAAGTTAATGAGCTCGTAGGTTTAGAAGAAAACTCAAATGTTGTGCCAAGATTTCAGTAGTGGACAATTGTGCAATATGAAAACAAAATGCATGCATAGCAATAGATTTTCCAACAATCACATCATACCATAACCATTCAATACAATTCAACAATTCATAAATAATCCGCGCTCATTTAGACTTTCGATCATATCGCCTACCAGATGGAGCTACACAGTCGGGCAAATAGACTTACGCAGAGGTCGCGCAGAACATGCACGAATAGAATCACATAGCATTCGCATAGGTAATCATAGGCACATTGCATTGTCTAAAGAAATAGTATTTTTATACAGTAGTGAAAACCAGTTTGAAGTAGATTTGAGTATCATATTCTCCCAACGGAAAAAGAGTTAAAAAGTGGGGCTACGAGAACTCACCTCAAAAGATGATAGTAGCTAAAAAATAGGCGATCTCTAACTAAATGCACAACGGTACCAGACCATGACCTAGCAATAAGTTCTATCTTAGTGATATGCTTTATGAAAAATGACTCATTATACATGCGTTTGTATTATTATTTATGAAATCATTTGTATACTTGTTGTAGAGAAATTTGTATAATGGTTGGGTGGTAACTAAAGAGTTCGACTCGACGCACTTGGGTCAAAGTGAAATACTATCACTTAGTGTGTAAGAATAGAGCTAAAATCCCGAAATGGATCAGAATGTACAAGAGATTTGAGACGAACTCGACAAGAAATGATTAACAAGTGCAATGAAAATAAAAGACATGATATGCTCAGAAGACGTACACGAAATGAGCATTAAGGAATCGAGGATTAAGAAAATAAGAATTTAGATAATTAAGAATCATAGAACTAAGAATTAAGTAAATTAGAACTTAAGAAGTGAAAATTAAAGAAATAAGATTTAGAGATAGAAATAAAGAAAGTAGACATGTTCTCGAATTTCACCCATTTTCCTAAATTAGTTTGATAAAACATACTCAATGTAGGTATTTACAATGTTTTAGACACTCAGCTAGATGTTAGGAGTTTCCCATAAAAATCTGATTTTTCGTCTGTTAGTTTGGCGTTAAAATAATAATATTTTATTATCTTGTCTTTTTGTCGAATCCATATGAAAATAAGTTTCTCAAGATATTTTCTAAGTGTATGATATTTTATAAAATTTTGGCATTACCCGTTTGTTTGTAAAAGTTTCCCAAGGTTTTCAAACCTTATTTTCAACCATTTCCTAATTTTAATAGTTTTCTGGCAAAATGCCAAAATCTATTTTTACGTGGTGTTCCGTCAAAACACACCTTTCAAGTGACTATTTTAATAGTTTTAAGTTTACATGAGTATAAGTTCATCAAGATTCATTTAGACACTTACGTTTACTAGTTTTCACTCATTGGGCCTTAAGGTCCAACGTTAGCCGGGAATAAATATTAAGTATATTTACACAGGTTCAACCCAATTTAAAAATCACAAGTCAATCTAATAGTAAAATCAAAGTCCATCATGCTTAGTAAATAGTTTGTTCGTTATTGGGCGTAATGACCCTTTAAGAATTTTATAGTTAGTCCATTTGTATGAAAACATGTGTTAGATAAATCTTATTGGACCTTTGGCCCAATAAACTCATATGAGTATTTTATAATCCGATAAGTCTAAAAATAGATCAATAAGTATTAGGATAAGCTAAACAAGCCCTTTGTTTGCCAAAGTAAATTAGGTTAATACGTTAAAATTAAGTCGAGCGGTCATTGAGCCTTGTTGGACCGATAGTTGTACACAAGCCCAAATAACACTCTAAAATAGAATAAGTCCGATAGTAGGTCTAATAAGAAAATGACTAACCAAATAGGTACTTCGATATAAGAATAAGTTATAATACG
>BQNB010114619.1:5297-21718 GCA_026074375.1 Tanacetum coccineum
AACGAGATTACTTTTCAAACGACACATTTAGAGGTCGTTCTCTTGTATCTAGCGCTGTGTATTATGAAGTAACGCCCCCAAACATACTTCCGCTGCGACCCATTTTTGGGGATGTTACAAAAGACTATGTGGAATCTAATCAATGATACTAAGAAGAATTACAATGAAACAGTAATAAACAATAACAAACAGTTTACTAAACTTTCAGCCTCAATATAAAACGAACACTCTTAATAGTGTTAGGGTTTACAAAACCTTGAAGCTACAAATAGATTGACAGAACAATGAAAAGATGATATCTATCTCTATGCCCTAGGACCTCCTTTTATACACCAAGGAGTCCTAGTTGATTTACAATATATTACAAAAATTTAGAATATTCACTAAGATCCTTTCTATAGATAACTCATACTTATCATGTAAGTATTCTTGTTCTCTAATCAACCTTTATCTTTTCAGCAGTCTTAATCCTTGAGCAGTTGTAACCTTTCAGCAGTTGTAACCAGCAACATTAACTTTTATACCAGCAGCACTAACTGTGTACAAGCAGTAGTAACTACTTAGAATATTTTCTTCATTCTTCATCAGCAGTACTAAATTAAACTAGCAGTACTAACTTTATGCTAACAGTTGTAACTTTACTCAAGCGGTACTAACATATACTAGTAGTACTAAGTTACACTAATAATAGTAACTTTTATACTAGTAGTATTAACTACTTAGTAGTATTTCTTCTAAGTCTCTGAGCAGTCTTAACTTTCATTAGCAGTAGTAATATATACTAGCGGTAGTAACTGGCAGTACAAACTACTTAGCATATTTTTCACTAATATCACTAACAGCACTAAGTTATGCTTAGCAGCAGTAACTCTAAGCTTAGCAGCAGTAACTTCTAAACAGCTTCAAAAAGTCTTTTAATCCCAACAATCCTCCCCTAAACTTCATGTTCATCTTCTGAATCTTTAAGTTTCTTGATTAAAAGATTTATCTTCACTAGGAGGATGCATTCAAACATTTCCATGATTCTTTAGCTGTTTTGTCATGAGCTTAAGAATCTGATAACACATTTCATTCCAATGGTCAGCTTGAAGCTTCTTGTTAAGCATTTTTGTGATTGTTGTAGGTGTAAGTGGATATCTCTTTTCTACCAGCATAAAGATATGCAGATTCTAAAATCTCATAAAATGTACTCCACTTGAAGAAAATAGCTTCCAAACTGTCACTTTGTGTCCTTGTAGATTCCTCCACACTTCACTTTCTACATCATGTTCAAACATCACTTTCAGATCACCCCATAACACTCTCTCATAGCCCTCCTCTGGCCTTGTTATCCCATGCTTAGCATTAACCAACTTCCAGAGAGTTTCCAAGTCTTCTCTGTTAATATTCTAAAGCATCTGAATCATTGATGAGTACCTCTTTGAACTTCCATCAGCTCTTATGACTTGAAAGTATCCCATCGTTCCTTCTTTGATGATTTTCTAGTCAACAATAATTGGAGGCTTAGTGGCTAGAGGTATAGCATCAATTTCTACCTCATCATCAGGAACTATCTCCATATGATTTTTCATCTCTGCTTCTTCTTGATCATCATCTACTTCAGCTTCTACATTCTCATCTAACTTTTGCTTCTTTAAATTTTCAAATTCAAGTTCTTCTCTTGCTCTTTTAGAACTTCCTTCTGTTCTTGTCTCACTGCCTTTCACTAACTCTGTATCCATGTCTACAAATATGTTTACTCTTTTCATTTCTTTGTCAAATAACATCTAAATATCCTCAAAGGTTTTGTTCTTTAATTGATTATGCTTGTATCCACCCATGTTTTTTAGATAAGTAGACATTGTTTTTCTCTTTTGTGCCTTAGTTGGTGGTTTTCTTCTCTGCTATTATGTTCTAAGTTTTGCAAAGTGCTTCTTCCTTTTATCCATGAGTTCCACAAACAATCTTGACTTTTCTTCAATAGTTAATTCTCTTTGCTCTTCTTCCTATAATCTTGCAGCTAGCTCATAATCTGCATCCATCATAGCTTGAACATCATCCCATTAAAAAATGTTTGCATCTTCTTCTTTTTGTCTTGCAAGCTTCTTTTCTTCTTCCAATTCAGCTTCTAATTGAGCTTGAAGATTTTGAGCAACCTCTTTATCAAACATAATCTGATCTTTCTTCTTCAAAGGCATCTCGGGCTCAATCATTTTTGCTTTGCCTTTGTCTTTAGTCTATGGAAGTTGTGATGGTTGTGAAGGTGATGTTGTTGTTGTAAATTCACATGGCTCTTGAACTATAACCCCTCTAGCCTTGGGTCTTGTAACAACAGTTGTAGTTATTGAAGCAGCAGTTGTAACAGCATTGGGTTTAGCTGCTTTGATCTTTATTAAGATCTGAGCAAGAGTCAGTTCATCTGTAATTGTAGCTTCAGTTGGTCTGGCAGTACTAACTTCAACATTAGCAGTAGTAGCTCCTTCACCAGCAGTAGTAACTGGATCAGCAAACACTTCTTTATTATCAAGAACACCAGTATCAAACATCAAATTATCACCATTCCTCCCCTGAGTCTCATCAACTAATGTAACCTCTGCATCTTGGTCAATTTTATCAATTTTCTTCTCCTATTTGGATGCATCCTCCTGATTACCCAAACTTTCTTTAGAGGATTCCACTCTCCTTGATATACCAACCTTGTATAACCTTCTAAGCCCATGAGGTCTTGACTTTTTCTTCTTCTCAAGATGCTCCACTCTTTGTTTCAAACTTGAGATTTTTTGTGCTTGAGCAGTCTTTGAAGTCTCCATCAATTCATTTAGTTTCAATCTATCCTCACCACTGAGTAGCGGATCATTGGAATATGTAGGTACATGCTCCTCATTGGCAGCCTCATCTGCTATTGGCTCACCACTGGATGAAGGTATTTTAGTGCCCTTTATCTGTTTCCTCCTTGGTTTTTGTTTCTTCTAGGGTTGAGATGTTGATGGTTGAGTAGTAGTGGGTATGTGATGGGGATCAGTAGAATTTGCTAAACCTTCACCAACTTCTTCCTGAGCTTGAACCATCATGGTTGGAAATAAAGGTGTGTCCCTACCAGAAAAGTCTTTTCCCTTCCTCTTCATGTTAGCAAAAACCTTCTTAGTGTGAGAAGGTGTAACATAAGTCTCTTTATGTTTGGATATTCCTTCAACTTGTTTATCCAGGAACATTTGCACAAACCTTGGATATATTAGAAATTTACCCCACCCTCCAAGTTCTTCACCATATTATCAAAAATATACTTGGGGAAGTTAAATTTTTGGTTTGTGGCACGACAGATGATAGCAGAGGCCATAGTGCTACTAAATTCGTTCCAAGCAGTAGTCTTAGCACTAAGGCATTGCAAAATTGTATGGATAAGAAAATATTGTAAGCCAGTTAGAACTCCTTAGATCGTTTATAATCGAGATTGTTTAAATCTCATCTAGGATTAACAATAACAAAGTTCATAGAATATGTATATCAAAATTAACATAAGAACAATGTAATTGTAACAAGGTTTTTCTTCATTATCATATACTCCAAGCCTTAATTCTACATGATCAATTATAGAATGGTTATCTAACTATAACAGGAATCAAAGATCCTTGAGGCTAAACCAATTCTCACTCTAGGCATTTTACATAAACAATACGCCTAGAACACACACTTTTTAGTCGACTACATTTTTCTGTGCACACATAATAACACGCCTTAATATCTCTTAATATAATAGAGATATCTAGGTTTACAAAGGAAACATAATACAATTAGGAAACTAAATCTTCCTAATATTTATCTTCATATCTTTATCTTTGATCAAATCTTCTGAAATCTTCATGTTCTCCTACATCTTGTAGAATTCTTTAATGACGATTTTGATCATTTTGTTTCATTCTTTTGTTCTTTTTGTATCATCAAATCATATAATTCCCAATAATCCTTCCCTATTTGATCATGACAAAACAAACAATGTTCTTGCACAAACTTCCCCTAAAGTTGAGATCATGAATCTCCATGAATGAAATAATCTTCCTTTGTAAACTGCTTCCCCTTAATTTAAGATATTCCCCTTAAGTTATGCTTTCCATGCTATACCACCAAGGATCTATAAGTTGCAGATCATCTTCGTACCATCTTCTTCCCCTTTTTATCATAATCCAATTGGGGACTTGCTAATAGAAGCAACTTTGATATTGACCACTACAAACCATATATCACACTTCTAATCCAAGCCTTCCAATGTCTCAAATTACCCTCCATGACGCATAATAAGAATAATGAATTCAAGCAGTAGAAACTTAAACTAGCAGTAGTAAAAATGACTTAGCAGTAGCAAAAACCTTCACCTCAAGTGGTACATGTAAATGGTTAAACATTTTAACAATATGCTTCCCCTAAAACCCATATGTTAACCATTTCTTGAATCTCTCATTCTGTAGACCTTTTGTAATGATTACTGATGGAGAAAACTCAGTATAACAAACTTGATGTAGAAGTAGAATAACCCAAACTTGTGTCTTATGTCTTATACTATCCACGTGACTCCAAACTCATATTGCTGATTATGAGTAGACCTTAATCTCTTGACAAAATACTCATCTTCAATGAGACACTGAGCACTACAACGTAACTCCTTTAAGTGATAGCAAATGTGCGCATTGAGCACCATAAGAGAAATCACACATTGCTATATTTTGCAAGTCTTCATCAACACCGTATAAGCACGAACAAGTTATCTTCAAAAGGTGCAAGACTTTTAAGATATGATAAGAACACATACTCAAGTAATTCCACTTCATCGTCAAATAAGTGATAAACAATCATCTCCATAACCAATTAATTCAAACATATCTAAAAACGAGCCATTAAACTTTTAAGAACATTTAAACCAAAATCAATCTGTGTGTGTTGTCCGATATCTCTATAATCAGCCGAGAACTGAACCATGTATTGCTTGATATCTGTCAAAACTAGTAGTTGAAACTTCTATATCGAGCAACAGTATTAACAAACTGCTTTTACCTCAAGCAGTAGTAACTGAAGATGAATACAATCTCATAGCAGTATTAATTAAACGATTACAGCACAAACCTGTGTACGAACCCAAGCAGCATTAACTCTTATTACTGGCATCACTAATCATCATTGGGCAACACTAAGTAGACTTGGCAGCATTAATCTTGCATTTGAATCCAACAGTAGTAACTGCTTATAAACCTAGCAGTACTAAAACATACTTGGCAGCATTAACTTCTCGTTACATGGCAGCATAAACTTAATACACAAACACTAGCACTATTAAGTTTTTATTGGCAGCACTAACACTTGAGCTTACTACAATCTTAAACACAATAATCATGAATCAGCTAATAGTAACATTCAACAGGAAGTTATTTTAGGATAAGAATACAATCCCTAAAAATTAAGGTTTTCATAATATAGCAGATCTTATTCCAAAATTCACGAATCATACCCAAACTGCTTGTTTCAAACACAAATACCAAATCAAACAGCAGCATTAAAATAACCACGAATCATAACCAAAACCTGGTGTGATAACTTCTAAAGTCAACAAACTTTCGTTACTTAGCAGCTTTAATAACATACCTTATTCTCAAAGAACACATGAAGTGCGAGAACTCAGTTCCATGTGTTTTTCAGATACACCAATCTATGAATAATCACAAAGGATCAGCAATATCATCCTTAGCATTAGGGTTTCTGTATGCGTCAATCCAATCAGACCATACGACTGCAATGCTATCTTCAAATCTCCACACTAGAGTTTCTCAAACCCTAACTAATTTATGGTCACAATACAACAAACAACAACCAATTGCGATCAAAAATCATTAGCGAAGACAAATATATAACAAATTAAGTTCAGAAGAAAGCGATTAAACCCCAATGATGAAACTCTAATAATAGTGAAACCCTAAACAGAAGAGAATTGATTCCAATCTGAAAAGAACTAACTATTTGATGAATGAAATAGTGACGAATCTATGTTGTCACGAACCAAGCAATAAGAATTTTTTTGTACCTTCAAACCCTTGTGATACCATCTGCTATGAAACAAACAAACTCAGATAAAACCTGTTGTACCTTCTCCTTGTTCATGAACAGAACACAAGAAACTTTCTTCTCCTGTGATCATAATTGTATCAGCGGTAACCAACACCTTACTTTCTGTTTCTGAATTAGGGTTTATGAAAACCCTAGTTTTACCAAAATTACCAATTACCGAAAAACAAAAAATAAACACTTTTAAATCCTAAATCAAGAGCCCCGTGGCTCTGATACCAATTGTGGAGTTTGTTAGAACTCCTTAGATTGTTTATAACTCGAGATTGTTTAGATCTCATCTAGGATTAACAATAACAAAGTTCATAGAATATATATAGCGGAATTAACATAAGAACAATGTAATTGTAACAAGGTTTTTATTCATTATCATACACTCCAAGCCTCAATTATACATGATCAATTATAGAACGGTTATCTAACTATAACAGGAATCAAAGATCCTTGAGGCTAAACCAACTCTCACTCTAGGGGTTTTACATAAACAATACGCCTAGAACACACACTTTTTAGTCGACTACATTTTTATGTGCACACATAATAACACGCCTTAATATCTCTTTATATAATAGAGATATCTAGGTTTAAAAAGGAAACAAAATAAAATTAGGAAACTAAATCTTTCTAATATTTATCTTTATATCTTTGTCTTTGATCAAATCTTCTGAAATCTTCATGTTCTCCTATATCTTGTAGAATTCTTTAATGATGATTTTGATCCTTTTGTTTCATTCTTTTGTTCTTTTTGTATCATAAAATCATATAATTCCCAACACACATCTCCACCGCTAAAGCCAAGGAGAAACAAGTCAAAAGATAAATTAGGTTAAGAAGGCTTAGGGTTGATCATTCAACAGTGTTTCACCAAAAGTAACACACCAACAAGGAAGCTGCATCATACATACACGGCCGTAACGACGGAATAGACACATACAATCCGATCACATCCTTGTTCGTGTTTAACTAGCGGTTAGGATGAAGAACGATATAGGGTATGGAGCTTCTAACTTTCATCGAAAGTCGCTATCCAACAAGGCAGCTAAGACATGCATACATGGCTGTAACGACGAAATAGACATGCAGGCTCGTACAAGTCCTAGTTCGAGTAAACATTAAGGTTAGTTGTTAGGAAAGGGAAGTAAAATGGGTGTTTAAACAAAATTTACGAAACAAATAGATTAAGCCAGCAAATAAGGTACGGTTGCTAGTAACTTTCCCCTGACCGTTCCATGACCAAGACTCGAACATATAGACAAACGCCTCGATCACAGAAATGACAAAGACAACCTAAGTTGGCGTTCCCATAACGGTCAACTTCCCTTACATCCCGCTCTTTACATACTTTTACAGAATAAGTGGTGATATCGGCCACTTTTTACAAGACTTTACATCGTTGATTTTTGTAACGTATCAACGAATAATCGATCTTTCCAAGTAATTCCTTCGGTATAAACTTCTTTTGAACCGACTATTTTTCTTCCTTCTCTTTTTTTCTTTTTCTCTTTTTTTTCAATACATTATAAATCTCGATTTAATTTCACCGTCTTCACTATCATAATTCATCCGGATAATTTTTTCCTTGTAACACTTCTTCTTTGGACATGATTCATAATCGCGAAAGTAGCGAAACTTACGAGCTACATATTTTTCCATTGCATTGTGCAATTTCCCGACCATTACAGAGTTAGAAAAATTTCACTTTGACACAGGAAATACAAAACTTTACACGAAAGCAACTAGCAACTTTGATTGAAATAGGCTTAATCTACACGGTAGGCTAAGGTGCAAAGGTGTAATGAAACATATAATATGGCATAGTAAAAGAAAGGAATGGCTCAACAGGTTGTTCTAGGTAATCTTACTCTAAAAGTGAGAGTAAACAAAGGGTTACACGTGATTTAACTAACTAGTGTAGTTAGTTAATTTTACGAGATGTAGGCTATTTGGTTTAATCCTAGAAATTTATCAGTTGAACATGTTCCGCCATCTAAATCCATAGTACTCATTATTGCAGTCTCGAGTGATATACCAGGCCAAGTTTTAAAGTCTACTGCATCACCAGCACACTCATAATTTTGTGGAATTTTTAGTAAGCATTTGGAAACGGAATAGGCTTAATTCTCACAATATGTATCAAGGGTTATAGTGCGCAAGGTAATGTAACTAGTGATTTTTACACAAGTCATGCTATTTTTTTTAATTTGGCTTATTTTTAAGCACTTTTAAGCTCATAGCATGTTATTTTGTAAAAAAAAGACAAGTACGTAACAACATTCTCGTTGTATAGATAAAACAATTAAATTATAAGGGAATATAGAATTAGAATGGAAAACTCCCTAATGTTTTGCTCGTGATAATTCTCCAAGATGAGTTCTTGAGCAAAAAGTATGTTGACTAGGGCTTCAAAATTCCCTGATAAGTTTAACACATGTCTTTTTTAGAATATACCATATCATAGTTTCAGCAAGGTCCTACGTAAAGGATTAGAAGACAAGTACAATTTCTATCTCGCTACAATGGTACAAGAAAACAATTAAACACACGACTGTACAGGGATCAATACGCCGTATCCTAAACCCTAGGATACGCCGTATGGTTCCTGTAAAAACAATTAAATGCTATAAATTAAATATTTAGTTTTAAAAACTGATAACTTCCAGACATCTTTATACGCCGTATCCAGAGGGGTTTGATACACCGTATGTAATGTCTGGGAAGACAGACTCAACAATTAATTAAAATTCAAACAATTAAATGCGACAAACAATTTAAAAATGACCGGGTTGTCTCCCGGGAAGCACTTTTGTTTCAGCTGGTCTTTAAGTTCGACCTTTTTCCAATTTAATCCCATCCTTATAAAACAATTTAGGGTCGAACGGGATGCCAAATGGCATATATAAATTCTTGATTAGGAAAATGAATGACATCCCATTGCTAAGATGATTACAAGTCATGATATTAACATTTAGATTCTTGATAAAAGTTTATCGAATGTCGTACGACTGTGAATTTCTTAGTTCGGCACAGTTTGTCTGGGTTGTCGATGTCACGGCGAGCGGGGATTGGTATCGGAGAATATTCCTTATTAATAACTTAGTAGATGTCTTTTGCTTCATGTGCGTCTAAATATGGTTTATAAAATGTATCCGAACATGTCTTTTTGCATGGTTCTTTGTATTCATTGAGGTCGCCAATCGTTCCTTTAGCACGTTCATTCACATAAAATTCCCATAGCCCATTTTTGATATTTTTGTCAATCTCCCAATAGTTGTCAAACTTTAATGCCAGCCAATATATAAATTCAAAGTAATCCGTTCTATTGTATAGGTCATCAGGGATTTTGCTATTGCAAGTATGGGACAATAGGTAATATTTGTGAAAAAATTTATTGTTCAATTCATTCTAGGTAATAGTTGTTCCATTTATTTCATTGTTTCACCATGTCATTGCATCTCCACTAAGTGATTTTGAGAAGACGTGTAATCGTAGTTCATTCATTTCCACATTAGGTATCTTAATCCATTCGGTTATTTCGAGCACCTTTGCAATGTGGTCAATAACGTCCCCTCCATCCATGCCATTGAAGGCGTTGTCCTGCAATATTTTCAAGAATTCATCACTGATTTTTAGTTCGGAAGTTGTGATCATCCGTGAGTTAGTATGCTCTATATTCCCATTCCTTGTGTCATCACAGCTTGGTATCATCCTGAGTTGTAACTAGCGATCACCACTTTCTCAAAAATGGAGGAAATTGTTAGTAGGATATAGAAGATTATGAGGATCATCGAATTGCTATTGTGTCAAGTGAATTATACGCCGTATCCAATTAATGTGAATACGCCGTATAGGTCTGTTGAAGGTTAGTACGTCGTATTGAGTTCACAGAATATGCCGTATTGTTTGGAGAACAGATACGTTGTTTAGACTGTAAAACTCAATACGTTGTCCTGAGCAGAAGGTTAGATACGTCGTATCCAACTGGTGGATACGGCGTATCAGGTGATCAATCAGAACAAAATACTATTTAAAACAATTAAATGCGGGAATTTAAACACACAAAGCGAATAAATACAAACAGAATTTAAATAATTAAATTACACTAAACTAATTAATTAATGGTTAGAAATACTAATAAGAATAAGGTTTAATTAATTCACTCCCCGGCAGCGGCGCCAAAAACCTGATGTGCTGTCGTGTAGGGTCAATTATTTGATTATCAAGTTTTACATTTATATTTAGCTGACAAACCTAAAACAACACTTTAACGGGCAGTGTACCCGGTCAAGATGGAGTTTCGTGGTAAGTAGGGTGTCGAACACTAAGAGTGAAACATTAATCCTATATTCTATCAGTATTTTAATTAGTTCTAATTAGTCTATTTACTGGTTAAACCTATGCTATATACGTTGTCTAATGATATGGGGGTTTTTAGCCTGAGAGACTGGCACATGTTTGGTTGTGACAAATATCAATTCAATACACAATAAGCATAAAAGAAGAAAATCAAAAGATAGAAAAAGCGGTACAAGCCAAATGATAGAAAACTGTATTAGCCATATTAAATCCGGTTCAATGTTGGTTTGTTTGTTTTAGTGCAATGATTTACTTATCTCGAAGCGACATGTCATTCTTAAGACTTAGGTGGGACCTCATTCTAAGACCTAGACACAATTAATCCTGTCACAATTAACGCATCCGCATAAAGTATCCTTTAGTTTAATTATAATCTATCTTAGGAAATCAAACATCTATTTATATAAGGCAACACCTCAAACATTTGGTCCCTAATATCTCATGGGTCCAAAGTTGTTAGTGCTAAACATCGCTTGCATTTGATGCAATTGGTTGAGATGTGGAAATGGAAGACACATTTCCCATGGCATGTAACTTTGTCGTGGGAAGTTATTCTAAGTTACAAGAAAACCACGAGGTTGATTTTGTCGACCAATGTTTCTTTTTGGTTGCGGTGTTTTAGGACGATGATAATTATTTATGACTCTTCTAGGTGGTGGAGTTTTTGATCTAAAATTTGGTTTTGAAAATCCAACTTCGGGTTTTGACAATGGCTTATAGAATTGCTTAACTTCATTATCACTAGCAACGAGAACTCTTACATTGTTTACTATTATGTGTTTTGGTCTAGGACCCAAAATAAATTTTTGAAAAGACACACTTTTCTCAGATCCAGGTGTGGTTCCTGGTGGCGGTCCCATATTTGCTTTGGGGGCCGCTTGCACATTAAGGGGGCCGCCCATATTTATGGGACCTCCATCAGGGGACACCTTTTTCTGAGCTTTCACAAATTTTATTTCCTTAGTTCTACTAGATGATACTTCAAATGAATTAAACCCTAAACCTAACTTTTCACCGAAGGGTTTTTGATTATTTAACATTTCATTTAAGCAATGTGTGCTCTTTTCAAACTTGGTTAGTTTAAGAGCTTCCTCTATAAGCTTTTCATTTTCAATTTTAAACATATGACATTTTACATATTCGAGATCCACTTCCTTGTTTTTCTTGAGTGTAGACACTTTTTCTTTTAGAATACCAATTTCCTTTTCTAAGCTATCTCTAGTGGCTTTTAGTCTTTTATTTTTAGTTATTATATTTAAACTCATTTTGCACAGTTTATCATATTTATTTTCTAATATTAAATCATCTATTGACGAGTTTTCATCACTAAAGTAAGAGGATTCGGAACATACCTCACTTGATGCTTGAGCTACTAGACATGTTTCGTTATTGACTTTCTCATCATCTTCTTCACCGCTATCACTCCAAGAACCTCCGACAAATGCTCTTTGGTTCTTGTCTTTTGGTGGTTTTGTACATTCTCCTATAAGATGATTTGGGTCGCCGCATCTAAAGCATTTTCTATCATTTTTACCGTTCTTGTCATCGCGGCTTCTTTGGAATGTCTTTTTGTCGTTCCGAGGTTGTCTCACGAATCTACCTCTTCTCTTGAAAAACTTCTTGAAGTCTTTTCCGCCATGTCGTATTCTTCGTCTTCAGTTCCGGAAGTCGAACACTCTTCATCACTAGATTCTTTCTTAGCCTTTAATGCAAGATATTTCCTTTCAACTTTTGCTTTGACTATTTCAAAATCTTTCTTGATGATCATTTCGTGAACTTTGAGGTTTCTGATAAGTTCATCAAGAGATAGTGATGTTAAGTCTTTTAACTCTTCAATTCCCATGACCTTTGCTCTTCATTTAGGATGTAGAGCCCTAAGAAATTTTCTAACATAGTTCTTGCTAGAATAACCTTCATCAAGAGCTTTTAGACTAGTAATAATAGTATTAAATCTAGCAAAGGCACTATCTATAGATTCATCTTCGAAAATGACGAATTATTCATATTGTTGAACCAAAAGCTCGATCTTATTATCTTTGACTTGATTATTACCTTGGTGGGTGATTAACAATGTTTTCCAAATTTCTTTTGCCGTATTACACATGAAAATTCTTTCATATTCTTTTCTAGGCAAAGCATTATAAATAACCATTTTAGCTTCGTTATTTTTCGTAAGTTTCTTTTTAAGATCATCGCTTTGTTTTTATTAGGATAACCACATCTATTTTTGGTTTATGGATTTTGAATTTGAATGGGTTAAATCACCGTTGGTTAATAGCATGCCAAAGATCTAGATCTTTTGATTTAACATATGTCTCGAATCTATTTTTTCAATAAATAAAACTATCACTTCCAAAGAGTGGTGGTCTTTGCATAGATTGCCCTTCCAGATATTTGTCGGAATCCATAAATTGATCCAAGCTTTAAAATACAATATATTTTAAAAATCTTGAGTGACCTTAGCTCCTGATACCAATTGTGGAAACTAGAAGAGGAGGGGGGGGGGGGTTGAACAGTTTACAGGTTCGTTTTCGTTTTAAAACTTTGCTTTCAAAATACTTAGATTCGAGTAGTATGTTTAACCAATCAACTCTATGAATCAACCAAGTAAATGTCTAAACTAATAGTAAATAACAATCACAACAATATAAAGAGATGGGAGAAGGAACAATCAAACCAAGAAACTAAGATTTATAGTGGTTCGGCTACTAAGCTCTTCTTCACCCTACTCTACTCCCCGAGTATCCTACTCGAGATTTCACTATGTCAACAAGCTCCCTTCAGGCGGAGAAAACCATTTACACGCCGCTTACGTTATTTTTCGACACTAAGCTAAATGTCGAGTCCTAATCTTAGCTAGAACCAATCTACCACTTCACAATCAATAACAACGACACTAGATCTACACTATCGGGATTTACACAATTTCCGAAATCACATAATATACACAAGATAATTACAACAGAGATTTTGATACTTAGAAGTAAAGTGAAGCGATTATACATCCACACTTCGTATCTTGACGAATCGAGTGTTCTTCTCTTGCACTTGAATGAGAGGGGAAAGGAAGATGAGAAGAAGAATTAGATCCTTGAAACAGATCAAGAGTTGTTTGTGATTCTAAGCCATTTAGTGAGGAGAAAGAAGGCTTTTAGATAGAGAAATAAGTGTGAGAAAATTCGTGTAAAGAGGTCTGATTTTCAGCAAGGAGTGGATCAATATTTATAGGCAGAAAAATCCAACGGTCACTGGCGGCGGTCCCGGATATATAAAGGGGCCGCCAGGTAGACCATGCTCCTTTTTTTTGTCTTTTTGTGGGAAAGGTTGTATCTGGTATAGAAGCTTTCATTTTGGGGTGAAAATTTGAATTTTAAATTTTAAGTTTTAAAAAAAACTTTTCTTTTATATTTGAAAATTTTTTATATAATTTATTGTGTGAAATTCTTTTGTAAAATATGTATTTGGATAAGAGAAAAATATTTTTCTGTGCACTATTCATGCTTAATGATGTGTTTGTTCAGACCTTAAGTATATTTTTATTCTTAGAAATGGAATTTTAAGATTTATAATGTGTGTAAGCGTTTTTAATTGTTGCGAAACGTTTTTTCATTTTGTTATTTCAATCGGAGAGTGGTCGTTAAAGACGAAATTTCGGGTTTAGACATTTGGTTGTTTAATCAGGTGCATAGGCTAATAGCGGGTCCGTGGGTTAAGGTGTGGGGCCAAGGGCCCGTAAAAGGGCGCACATGCCTTTAGCGCGGTACGTTAGCCTTTTTGTGTCTGGTAAGAGTGGTCCGCGTGTGTGTGTGGGTTGTCGATTGAGTGTGTTTTCTATTACAGGTCACGAAGAAGATGAGAAGTAAAATTATTTTTTTGTTTTAGTTATTTTTGTCTTATCATTATTTAGTCCCTTGTGGTTTTTAACTTTTATTTCTTGCAACTCTTGTCCCTGGTTACACTTTTTTTTCTAATATATATATATTGAAATTGTACTTTAGGAGCTGAATGGTGTTGAGAGTGTTGTTGTGTCACCGCTTCAAGGCCAGGCTGTAGTTAAATATGTTCCAGAACTTGTTGGTGTTTGTGTCTAACGTGTCATTCGCAACCACTGATTTGGAAATACCAGCCCGTCATAGTCCACTGTTTGATAATGTTACTCTTTTTGATCGGAATCTTAGTTAAACGCAATCAATGGGGCCGTTAAAGATGTAGGGTTTGAAGTAAAGGACATTTCAGAGCAAGATATTGAAGTATGCCGACTTAGAATTAAAGGAATGATGTGTACAAGTTGCTCTGAGTCAGTTAAATGTGCTCTTTTGATGGTTGAGGGCGTAAAAAAGGCCGTCGTTGGCTTAGCTCGTGAAGAAGCAAAGATAAACTATGATCCCAATGTTATCACCACTGATCGCATTATTGAAGCAGTTAAAGATGCTAACTTTGGAGCAGATCTTATAGGTTCCGGGAATGACGGGAACAAAGTCCATATAAAAATCGAAGGTATCTCCTCTTTAGAAGATATGATTGCGATTAAATCTTCGTTGGACTCGCTAACTGGAGTTAATCATGTCCAGATTGACTTGGAAGAATGTAAGGTGACTATTGGTCATGATCCACATAATTGCAGGCATTAGTTTAGGGTTAGAATCTACCGCTCTTCCTGTCATTGTGATTAGCATAGCTATAGTTTCGGCTTTCTGGTTGGGCCATACCTCTGGTTGATGAGGCGAGGAATCCAACTGGCACTTCCTTTTTACTGTCACATTAGTTTTTTATGACTAGGGTGGGTTGGTTGCTTTATCCCAATCAGTCAATAACAATTGTCAGAATATAATTTTATTTTTTTACCTTTCAGGGATGTGCCTCTTCTTGATTCTGGTACTTACAGAAACATCACTGAAGGTGGGTTAGCAGAAGAGATACTAAAGAAGGAAAAGATCAACTTATATGTGGAACACCCTCGTCCTATTGAACCTCCAGCTGAATCTGCCCCCCCCCGCTCATTTTTTTTTTCACCCTTGAACTCACTCCAGAAAGAACGCAAGGAAACTACACACCCATAGGCGTCTTGCCATTGAGAAAAATCGACAAGAGATGATCAGGCAAGGCCTCTTAGAACCCCCCAAATCCAAAGTCAAAATGTAACACCCCGCTAAAGCGGAAACACAGAGTGTGACAGCTCAAGGCACAAGCATATGGTAATAGCACAATACCATAAATTAATTTTTAAAAAATAGTACAATAATACCATAATTGTCTTCGCCGAATATCGGTTTTAAAACATAAATTTCAAGTTCACAAAGCTTCGTCATTTCGGTTAAATTTTTTAAAAGAGATGACATGGTGAGACTTCATAATGCAATGCCTTCAAAAGTTTTGACTTCACATAAGTTTCGAATCTATTTTTCTAATAAATAAATCCATCACTTTCAAATAGTGGTGATCTTTGCATAGATTGCCCTTCTAAATATTTTTCCGATTCTATAGATCGATTCAAGTTTTAAAATACCATTTATTTTAAAAATCTTGTTTAACGTGGCTCTGATACCAATTATGGAAGAGGGGGGGGGGAGTGTTAGGAATAAATCTTCATCAAGAGTTAATACTGCCAAGGTATAACTAACAGTACTAATGGAGTTAGTACTGCCAGTACAAACTTAGTACTGTCAGAGTTAGTTAATACTGCTAGAAGAAAGGTTAATACTGCTGATGGTCAAAGCTGTTGACTTGGAGATAAGGATGCAATGAGATAAATATGGAATGTATATCTTTATATTTTAGGAAGATTTGTATATGATTATGATTGTAATTAATCCTAAAAATTCGGTAGTTATTATGTAAAGGACTCCTTGTGGTGTATAAAAGGAGATCCTAAGTTAAGGTTTTATATACGCATACGCTTAAGAGATAGAGATACATCTTAGAGAAAGAACGCATAGCTTCAAGGTTGTAACCCTAGTAGTACAAGAGTACTCGTATTATTG
>BQNB010114620.1:1530-21718 GCA_026074375.1 Tanacetum coccineum
AAATCTGTAGTGAATCTTAAAAGACAAATGGGGCAGTTGGCTAAAGAGGTGCACAAACGAGAAGTGGGTAAGCTTCCAAGCTATCCCAAACTCAATCCAAAGCATAAGCCAGATGGTCCTGAGCATGTAAATATGGTGACATCTCTTCGAAATGGTAAAACCTACAACAATGACATCAAAATTCTAAGTGTTCATGATTTTTCACTTGATGCCGAGGATTTCGTTACTGATGATGAAATTTCTGTTGAAGGTAAAAAGGCTGATAATGTTAAGTCCGATTCTGAGTTGGTAAATAATTTGTTAAAAGATTTTCCAAAACCGCCAACACAGAATCCTGAAGCTACTGAATCACCCAAAGTTGGGGAGGGTGGTGTGTCAAGCACAACTACTCCTTACCCTGCAGCTTTGTAAAAATCGGCATCTGTAAGATTGGCTAAAAGGGGTCCTCATTATGAGGATATGTGGGATGTAACAACCCGATAATTCACATAGCAGCGGAAGCTAATTTGGAGGTATTACTTCATGAATCAACAATCATAATCATAGAAAACGACTCATAAAGAGACGTTTTTGAAAAATTTAGTTATCATTCAATAATATATCAGAGTTTTACAAAAGGAGGTCCCAAAATACATTTAAAACATAAAGGTTGAATGATAACAAGTTTGGACGCCTTCAAGTCCATGCCACTCCGTGCCTTAGGTATGCTTAATTACCTAAGATAAACATGCTAAAAGGGTCAACACAATGGTTGAGTGAAATTCACAGGTTTGCAATATAATGGTTGAATACAAGTTTATGTAAATGGTAATAATTGCAACGAATACAATTATCCTGGAAAATAGTATTATTGCATCTAAGCTCATGGCACTCAAAACTGACAGTATATATCAACAATGACATATAGGATAATAATGGCCCCCATGTAGGTAATTGCCATATACATAGAGTTACAAATATAGTGCGTTTGGTTACCTATCCGGCTAACACAAACGGGATTCATCAATCCCAATAGGCCTATCTATAATATTCGCGTTCACACACAAGTGATTAATGGTCCATGATGTAGGGGACTTATGGCATGAAGGGACTTGGACAATAATATATCAGGATAGCATGCAGTTGGAAAATACTTGTATTCATAGTTTCTAGCATGTATCTCCCCACGGCGTTTGAAAAAACATATAAAGGTGGGACTGTGAACTCACCTTAATAGGGAAATCTGATTGATGTTAAAAGTGACTCAAATGGAGATAAACGGCTTCGTCACGCACCCTTGCCTGTTAATTTTAACACGGCCACAAAGCCGTCGCTAGAGGTACCTCTAACTCTTGAGCTGAAACCTTTTGCATGGAGAAATCTCTCAAATATGCTTTCTAGGTCCTAAACAATACTTTTCCCGTCTAGTGTTGCTTCTAATCTTTCCTGGGTCACAAGAGGAAGCACTTTTGAAGGTGCTTTCCAAGTATAAAGCAGCTGTGGGATGGACAATTGCAAACTTGAAAGGAATCAGTCCTTCATTATGTATGCACCGAATTGTTACGGACCCAGATCTTAAAGCATCAAGAGATGCGCAAAGGAGTTTTGAATCCGTAATTATGAAAGGAGGTAGTAAAGGAAGGGTAGAAGTTCTCAAATGGTTAGATGCTGGTATCATCTATCCCATCTCGGATAGTAAATGGGTAAGTCCCACGCAAAAGGTGCCTAAAAAGGCTGGTATCACCGTTGTGGAAACCGAGAGTGGGGAAAAACTCACCACCCCGTCCATGATCGGGGTGGAGAGTGTGCATAATATTACCGTAAGCTGGAATAATGGAGCACCATTGTAAAGATCATTTCCCACTACCTTTCATTGATCAAATTGTTGAGAAGCTTTCCGGTCAAAAGTTCTATTGCTTTTTGGATGGGTACTCCGGGTATAATCAAATACCCATCCATCCTGATGACCAGGCCAAAACCACTTTTACATGTCCTTATGGAACATTCGCATTCCGCCAAATGCCGTTTGGCCTGTGTAATGCACCCGCTACCTTTCAGCGGTGCATGATGAGCATCTTTTCGAACATGGTTGGAGAATTGGTAGATATATTTATGGATGATTTCTCCATCTTTGGTCAATCCTTTGAAAGCTGTTTGGTCACTTGAATGTGTGTTTACAAAGATGCACCAAAGTAAATCTAGTGCTTAGTTGGGAGGAAGAGCAACAAACTATTTTCATGGGCCAAATGAAGGAATTGTATTGGGGCACGTCGTATCTAAAAAAGGATTTAAGGTTGACCGTAGGAATAGCCAAGTGATGCAAATATTTCAACCTTTACCTATCCTCACCACTAACATTGTAAAGCTGTGCGATCTTGTTCTTTGAGTCATGGCAGGTGGGTTTCTACAGGTGATTTATTAAAGATTTCAGTGCTATATCAAAACCTCTTTGTAACTTACTCTTAAAAGATGCACGATTTGACTTTAATGAATCATGTCTTAAAGCATTCAATATGCTTAAGCAGAAGCTTGTAGAAGCCCCGATTCTGCAGTCACCTGATTGGTCGAAGCCTTTCGAGATCATGTGTGATGCGAGCGATTATGCCGCTGGGGCGGTGCTGGGACAACGGGTTGATAAGAAACCCGTTGTAATCTTTTATGCTAGTAAGACTTTTTCAGAAGCCCAAATGAATTACACCACTACTGAAAAGGAATTGCTAGCCGTGGTTTTTGCTCTTGATAAGTTCCGGTCATATATTTAGGGGCACTTTAAGGTGATAGTATTTTCAGATCATAGTGCCTTGAAACATTTATTGACCAAGAAAGAGACAAAACCGAGGTTGCTTAGGTGGATTCTGCTCTTACAAGAATTTAATTTGGAAATCCGGGATAAAAAGGGGTCAGAAAATGTGGTTGCCGACCATTTGTCCAGGATTATCCCTCCACCATTTAACCCATCTGACGTCATCAAAGAGAGCTTTCCGGATGAAAGCTTATTTGAAGTTTCTAAGCTCCCTTGGTATGCAAACATTGTTAACTACCTTGTAGTTAAAAAGCTTTCGGATTACTGGTCCAAACAACAAAGTCAATACTTCTTTTCTCAATTAAAGTATTATTTTTGGGAGGATCCGGAGCTTTATAAAGTATGTGTTGACCAAGTTGTTAAGAGATGTGTTCTTGATCACGAGCATCAACAAACATATTGGTTTGGGCTCATTGCCCATTCTAATGCGTGTGGGACAACATAGGGCTGTGTGACACAAACTGCTGGCACAACGTCCCTAACAAATCGGCTTCTTTTGGCCTACTATATTCAAGGATGCCCAGTCTTTTGTGAAAGCACGTACTCGTTGCCAGTAATTTGGTGTGATTTCAAGGCGTGATCAGATGCCTATGAATCCTATACTTGTTGTTGAGATCTTTAAAGTGTGGGGTATTGATTTTATGGGAACCATTCCCTACCTCCGATGGCAATGTGTACATTTTGGGGCGGTGACTATGTTTTCCTAATTGGGTAGAGGCGTGTGCACAAAAATAATGACTATAGGTGAGTTCTTTAAGTTATGTTGAAGAAAAATTATCGTTGCTAGGCATGAATCCCCAAGCCATCATTAGTGATGGGGGTATCCTCACATGCAAGATCTTTAAAATTTGGAAAGTTTATTGGAAATACTATAGAGTTAATCATAGGAGATAGCTACCCCTTTGATCACCACACAGACTAGTGATAGGGGAAGATCTAATAGGGAGATAAAGAGAATATTAGAAAAGACCGTTCGTAATGATAGGAAGGATTGGTCTTTAAGACTAGATGATGCTTTATGGACATATAGGACGGATTTTAAGACCCCTATTGGGATGTCACCGTATAGGTTGGTATATGGCAAGGCGTGTCATTTATCGGTTGAAATTGAGCATAAGGCTGAGTGGGCTATTAAGCAGGTTAATATGGACTTAGATAAGACGGGTAATTCTAGGAAACTTCAATTATCTGAATTAGATAAGATTAGACGCGATGCTTATGAGAGCTCCCGGATTTATAAGGAGAAAACTAAGGCTTTTCACGACTGACACATCACCAAGAAATTGTTCTTGGTGGGTCAAAAAGTTTGGCTATTCAATGCTAGACTTAAGCTCTTTCTAGGAAAATTAAGAAGTAAATGGACGGGTCCATACGTTGTGACTCAAGTCTCTCCACACGGAGCCATTAAAATCAAAAATATGGTGGGTGGAGAGCGGCCGTTTTAAATTTTAGGATTAGAAAAAAAAAAAATATAAAATAAAAAAAAAAATAAAAGAAGTCAATGGACACCGTCAGAAGCGTATGTTGTGTTGGAGACGAGATCTACAACAGGTCGATGTGGTTTATTTGGGAAGCCATGCTAACCGTGCTCAATAAACTCGCAATGAGTTATGTCGGGCTGATGACGGTAAACTTAGCGCTTCGCGGGAGGCAACCCGTGGTTTGTAGTGTGTGTGTATTTTCTTTCTAATTTATTTTTCTTATTTTTGTGTGTGTTAAAAACTTTGTGTGTGTTAAAAACTTTGTGGGTGTGTTCACTACAAACCCTCACGAGACTATAACTCGTCCACTCGGGCTACCGAGTGGTTTAAAGGCTTGTTGCATACGCTAAATGCAACCGTGATTCCTACGAAAGTGAGTTAGGTTTTTGTTGTTGTGGTTTGTCAAAGTGATTTTTAACCAAAATTTCAACATAAAGATTGTTTATATTTCAAAAAATTATTTCATAACGTTTAACGTAAATATTAATTTGCTTTATTAATTTGTGAACACATCATATCACTGTTCGGGCTATCATAATCCAGAGGTGATGTAGTAAATGTTTGAGGAGCTAGGACACTTTAAATCGTAAATCCAGCGACTCATCAAAACGTTTACCCAAATGAAAGCCCCTCACATGAAATTCCCTAGTAACATGATACGTTATAATTTAAATGATAAGATTTTATCTTTTTAAGTTTCTTCAAAAGCTAGTGGATGATAAATTATGTTAAATATATAACATAATTATTTTTATATGTTTCGATCGATGAATGAACGATAAATGTGTTGGGTTTTAATAAAATCGAGTCTTATAATGTTTAAATATATTTTTATTATTAAATATAAAAATATTACATTTTATACCCTTAAGAATTTAAAAATGACATTATATACCCTTGGTATATATTAATTTACAAATTTAACCCTTTATATATAATTTTAAAACATTTAACCCTTAACTTAGAAAGTTGGCAAAACAGGCCCTTGTATTTTAACTTTAGGATATTTACATTTTTGGCTTGAAAAGTTTGATAATTTTAAATATTACAATATATACCCCTCATGCATAAAACGATTTGCATTTCTAGTCCAAAATTCATATACTTTAAATTTTTAATCTTAAAATTAATTTGCAGCATATAGCTTATCATAATAAGCTAAAATAAGTTGGATTTACAAGCTTAAAGCTTATGAAATAAGCTTATTAGTTCGAAAATAGTTTTTAAGGTTTTTAAGTTGCGTTTGGTTTAGGAAAACCAAACGAGTAGACTTAGGGTTTAAGGGCTTATTTCATGTGATCATGAAAGATGCATAAGAGCTTATTAGGATTAGAATAAGCTTAAGCTAGCTTATTAATGGTGTTCGCATAGAGTAGGGTTTCAAAATGGGTGTATTTTACATACACCTCATAGCATGTTAATTACGCATAGTTGCATTGTTATTTGTTGTTATACGTGTACTTTGAGGTGTTTTGTGATTATGTAGGTTATGCATTAAATAGAGCTAAAATGACGACTTTATGAGCTAATGGTAAAAAGACATAGGAAGTGACAAGAATTGAAGTAAATTATCGAAGAGTGAAAGATTTATACATGTACAATGTTTTGATCATAACTTCTTCGTCCGAGCTCCGTTTTAGGTGATTCAAAAAGCTACGGAAAGAGAAAAAAGATATCTTTATTTTTATGTGATAAAATACTTGAAACTCTGGAGCTAGCTCGTGGTTATATGTGCTACTAAGTATATTTCGTGGCTACTATGAAACATAAAGTAAATGGAACCAATAAGAGCAGTTATGTTAAGTGTTTAAGAAGAACAAAAATATTGGTAATCATTTTGGATTATTGGTCATATAGGATGGTTATTAGTGTACTAGGTTGAATTTAATCTTTTTGATGGAATTTCAATGGTATGATTAAAAACTATGTAATTAACATGCTAAGATATAGTATATATTTCTTCCTCGGGACGAGTAAGGGTTAAGTTGGGGAGGTTTGATCGGTGTATTTTATATACACCTCATAGCATGTTAATTATGCATAGTTGCATTGTTATTTGTTGTTATACGTGTACTTTGAGGTGTTTTGTGATTATGTAGGTTATGCATTAAATGGAGTTAAAATGGCGACTTTGTGAGCTAATGGTGAAAAGACATGGGAAGTGACAAGAATTGAAGTAAATTATCGAAGAGTGAAAGATTTATACACGTGCAATGTTTTGATCATAACTTCTTCGTCCGAGCTCCGTTTTAGGTGATTCAAAAAGTCACGGAAAGAGAAAAAAGATATCTTTATTTTTATGTGATAAACTACATGAAATTTTGGAGCTAGCTCGTGGTTATATCTGTTACTAAGTATATTTCGTGGCTACTAGGCTTTATAGTCTATTTTGATTTACACTTGGGCCAAGTTTTTGTTGTTTTTCAGCATGCATAAAGCACGTAATAGCGGAAGCGATAACAAATCATATAATTAACATGCATATAATTAACCGGGTCGGGTTACATACCTTTGGATTCTCGCGAGCACAAGAATCGTTCTTGTTTTCTTTGTTCTTGATCTAACCCTAATTAGGGTTTATGTGGATCTATTGATTAACCCCTTACCAAGTTTTGTTAATCGATCCAAGATTTAATCTATAGTGAGATTAAACCACGTTCTTGTACACACGTTTTAGAAACAAGTTAACCAAAAGACTAGTTTGAAAACAAGAAAACGTTTTTAGGTTTAAAGTCGATCGAACAAGAATCCCTTGGGGATGATTTTGGCCGATCGATCAACAAGGGAGAACAAAGAAAAATTTAGGGATCTTTTGTGTGTACAAAACTTATGTATTATGATCCCTTAATTCCTTTGTTTATATAGGCTAACCAAACTTAGAGCCCAGGTCAAGTTCTATTAGGAAAAAAGAAACAAAATCTTTTCTTTTTCCCCTCTTGCCTATACTCGGCCCAATACCACCCTCATGGGGTGTTCTGGAACCTTTTTGACTTCTATTTACAAAGTTAGTCCTTCCCTTTATTCGTTAGTCATTTACCGTTAAATACTTAACGACCGTTAAATGTTTTCGTGTATTTAATAAATATATTACATTTAATATAATTATTAATTCGTTAACTCTTTACGTATTGTGTGCAATCCCGTGGTCTCGAGTTCGATCCTAACACACGACTATTAATTTATCGTCCATAAACTAACAATAGGTTACCACCTTTCTCCAGATATCTTCATCTGCAATAAATTTCCACATGATGCAGGTCCAACCATATATGGCACATAAATGAATCGAGCCTTTTTGAACAGTAATGGCTGGGGAGCATGGTGAGTCACTAACATCAGGCACATGGGGGTTTTTCATCTTATGGAACCTCTTCGCTTTTGTGTCAAACCTCATTGAACCTTCAGTTATATTGTGAGACAGAAAATAGATATTTTGGTTCAAGCAAATCATGATGGTTTCTCTTCCACAAGACGTAATTTTGTTTGAGATTATAACGCGGGTTCCAACAAAATCTGTAGTCCGTTTTGCGTGTGTCTCCAAACAGTGGAACTCGTTCCTCATGTCAGATAGGTTCAAAGAGATGCACAACGACCACAACCTTCTAAAAGACTACGTATACCCCCATCTAGAAGAGCGAAAGCTTTTCCTTAATTATTCTAGTGAAGCAGCAATGTTCTACACCATCGACTGTGAATCGCTTCCTGATAATGCTCCCTGCAGCCGCCCTTTACCACAATTCGTAGCCCGTCCTCCACAATACACGCGTATACTAACATCTTTTCATGGGCTGGTATGTTTAGGCATAAAAAAGAATCTACGTGGAGACTTTGATATTATTTTGTGGAATCCTGTGACAACCGAGTATAAAAGGTTGTCTAAACCATCCGATCTTGATAACATGGAATGTTCTGGAATGTTCTAATAGGTTGTCTAAACCATCCGATCTTGATAACATGGAACCCGCGTTATAAACTAAAATTTTACCTATTAGAACCAATCGCATCCATATATAATGGTTGGCAATAAAACCTAAATGCATAACTTGTCAGTATTTAGTAACAAAGCATGTATAAAAAAAGCTCAATGACGTGTTTCTATATCTGACAAGCGCCAACAAGATGGAACAGAATAGCACATTTGCAATGTCAAGTAGCCAATGCAGATTATAAAACCTAAAACCTGTGGAACGGCTCATACTGCCATCACCCAAATCCGGGCCTCATCCCTATTCATGCAATAGCTAAACCAAGCTGAATTTACTAACGAACATATTATCCATCAGATTATCATTCAGTATTATAAACATACCGACATACCTAGGGTTGTACATTTAAGGAAACACAAAAGAAGCTTAGTCCAGCAAAGCAAAGATGAAATCACAAGACATAACAATCATGAAAATAAGGTTCAACATCTATATTTATATTTATACTACTATATAATGCATTTAGGATATTCTAAATATAGAAGTCTTAAAAAATGAAGACAAAAAATATTTCTTTAATAAGAAAGTAGCAAGTCATTAGTCAATGCACTAAGACATTATAATTTTACTCAAAAAATCTATAATGATACTAATTAATTCAGTATTTGTAACAGTCAAAAATGAGTCAAATACTTTTTGTAACGGCCTGGTAATAAAATGAATTGAATTCTTTAAACTCGTAACAACCCTGAAAATTAAATGTCTTCAGTTCTATAATCTTGTAACATCCCTTTAATATTCATACATAAGCTCAATTACACCACTCTTTTAAAACTAAAAAAACAAAACCATCTTCACTCTCTCTAGAAATATGCTCTCACATGTGTTAGAAATTGGGGTGTGTGTGATAATCCTAGATATCTTACTTGAATCGTGTAAATGTCCACTTTCCGTATAAAGTATTTTGACCCTATATATGTCTGGGTTGCACGAAATCTCTATCGGGATAATTCAAGAAGAGAAACACTTTGTGTTCTAGGCACAAGATCACAAAGCAAGAAGATTAGAGGAATTGTATGTGTTTTTCATACCAATACTTCCTCTATATATACCATAGGAAGTTAGGAAGTTATGGACGGTTAATAGTGGTTAAAACTGAATTTTAACTAACTTCCTGTCTAGATAGTTTTCATATTAACTCAACGAGTGTGCACTCCACACTTCTTTAACTCGTTTCCGAGCCGAACATGAAACTACATTGGTCTCTGGTAAATCACCATTACTTAAATGGCCGTCGATGACACTAAAATCACCAACAAATCCCTCCCATTTTAGTGTAATCTTTGATTTACTAAAACATATATAAAGATATATGCAATTATGTTAAAACAAACATAACGAAACAAACAAATGCATAAATGAAAATGTCTTGCGATTGAATTTTCATCTTAGTATAATACACATTCCAAATATTCGAAAATCGGGGTGTCGTAACGATTGAACCCGTCAATCCATTTGAATACCTGAAGATACTATACACATTCGTTTCTACAACACTCTAAAGTTCGTTTACTTGACACTTTACAAGCCATGTGTCCCAATCCATTAATGAACATATAGGAAGCCAAGTCCAAGCTTCTTGAAGCGGCAAAACTTCATGTTCACATAGGTGGTCCTTTTAGTTCTTGCACCTGCATTTGCAATTTTTCAAAAGAACCATTAAGAAGGTAAACTTCAACCTAACCATCACTTGCAGGTCTGAACACATACCTCGGGAAGATAAATACACGTGTTCTAATCTCTAGCTATGAGCTTTCCACATTGAATTCAGCTTCTAACGTCGTATTAGAAGGGAATTAGGTATCTCATAGTTAGATAATTTAATGGACTTTTCATCCTTATTACCGACTTATTCATTAAGTCCTAAACCAACCACTTTTCCAAGTGATATACTATTAATGGTTTAGTTTCACTATTATAAGACATAAAACATAATAGTATTAACTTTTAAACATAACTCAATATTTATTAACAAGTCATATAACCATTATACTTCTTTTAAACAAGAAAACAACGACTTATGATGCCATAGTTGAATACGTTGTACAACTTTTTCCTTTGATCACAAGATACTACAATTTACCAAGTGAAAAATCCAACACTTATTGATTCAAAATCTTCTTGATCAATTATTCAACTCACATTAGTTTATCGTTATCATATTCAATGATTCCCGTCGTATTATAAACCATAACCCGTGGTTCTTATACAAATATGATAGTTTTCGGTTTATAGCCACCAAACATATCATTTACATATAAACATATGATATCTCCCTGACCAATAATACATTCTCTAAATACAAGTACTATGTATCCATTAGACAAAATTACTTGGTCGCTTGTGTTAATGTAACACTCTTAGTAACAGATTCATGTAAAGTAACATGTTAATTAAAGTAACACATTGTTACCACAAACAAATAACCACATATTCAACATGTTTGTTATCAATCCACCAATGATATGCACAACATTAATAACAATATCCATCAAACAAAAAGAAACGAATATCAACCGGGGACATAATACAAGTTAGACATTAGACAAAACAAAATGACCACTTCAATTTAATTTGTCCCATCTCGAACTATTAAAAAACATGATTTTCTTCAAGTAACTAAATACTTTGATGAATCACATCCAAACATATCATAAATATAATGATACATAAGTAAGTGACAGTTTCTTTGCGAATGAATTGATTGATCCGTTGATACTGATCCAATCAAGTAGACAAAAGGACCAGACTTGATCAATTTCGATGCTATTACATAAACCTAGTTATCTGGTTTAGAACATGCCAACACCTTTCGATATGATAACTTTTCAATTTCAGAAAAGTAGTTCATAGATTTAACGCAACAACAGAATTAACAAGAGCCACTGTTGTAATCTAAACCACAATCAACATGCCAGAATTTACAAGTTTACAAACTTTCAGTTCCAATTCACCATACTGAATTAATTGATCCTAGGACCCACATATCTTATATAAAGATAATCAGGTTCCATAATCATTTTTATATGTTATTACATTAACATAACATATTCGATCAATTAATATTAAATTCCATATGCAGCAAATGATCACAAGTATGTTTATTGATTAGCACGTAACAAATCATGCACTCATATAGCACATTTTAATTATTTTAATCTACATGTCATAAAAACCACACTTATGTGCGTTAAATTTTGTTTATCTAGAAACCATTTTAACAACTACATCTCAACACCCATTAGTCAATCAGACACATAGTTAAGTTAACTAAGCATGTTGGTATCCACATGATATCATATATGTCATGTAATTGATACTACTAAATTATAAAGTATAAGAAATCGAAGAATGCGTACTAATCACCGATGTCCGTCGATTTCACCATTTGAACAAATGATTCCAACTTCACCAGTGTTGCAAGAATGATAGTAACATTGCTGATTCCGATTGCCTTTGATTTATATCTGATCTATAAAATTTTCTTATCAATTGGTCCTTGATTCCCAATACGTCTTTTTCCATACATAATAACTATTTGTTATCCAATATCTTTTTGATTAGTCACTGGCCAAATGAACAATAGAAAAACTTTCGGTTACCGCCAGATATTAGTATAAGTAATCATATGTTTTCTTTCATGAAAGAAGAAACATATACTGTCAAACATATGATGTTCCAAACTCTCATGCAATCTCCAACATAGTTCCGTTTCAAATTTCTTAAGTTCTTGTGAATTGTATTACATGTCTTAAACAGATTCAAAGAACTTTTACACGGATTCACCAATCATGATTATCTTAGAATACTTTATACGATTGTTAGAAATTGGGGTGTGTGTGATAATCCTGGATATCTTACTTGAATCGTGTAAATGTTCACTTTCTGTATAAAGTATTTTGACCCTATATATGCCTGGGTTGCACGAAATCTCTATCGGGATAATTCAAGAAGAGAAACACTTTGTGTTCTAGGCACAAGATCACAAAGCAAAAAGATTAGAGGAATTATATGTGTTTTTCATCCTATTTTCTGAGACCAATACTTCCTCTATATATACCATAGGAAGTTAGGAAGTTATGGACAGTTAATAGCGGTTAAAACTGAATTTTAACTAACTTCCTGTCTAGATAGTTTTCATATTAACTCAACGAGTGTGCACTCCACACTTCCCTAACTCGTTTTCGAGCTGAACATAAAACTACATTGGTCTCTGGTAAATCACCATTACCTATATAACCGTCGATGACACTAAAATCACCAACAACATGCTGTTGTTACTAACCCTATACCTTCTAACCTTCTTGTTCGATCCCCTATCCAGGTAGGGCTTCGATTTAATTGGTGTGTGGTTGAGTGATATTCATTGTGAATATAACACACATATGTTGTTGGATCTTTTTACGATTATTTAGCTTTCCTTAACAGAAAACCTTATTCTAGGGTTTTAATTCATCCAAATCACAATCTTGGTTGTAGAATTGGGTGTGCGTGTTGCAGGTAGTGCAAGGATCTTGCTAGTGGTGGAATAGAGTGTGGATTCTTGAGCCAAAAAGGTAGTAGGGGAGGGAGAGGTGTAAAGGAGAAGAGTGTGAATGTTTCAAATATAGAAGCAGTTAAGGAGAAGGATATTAATGATGAACATGTGGCGATGAAGGTTAAAAGTCCTTTGGTGGAGCATACTAATGCGATGAAAATAGGCGAGGGATCATACCCACCTTTACCTACACAGGACCTACTCTGGCTGGAAACACCCCTGGTAAGCTGTGAATATTCATACATTATTTACACCAAGGGGAATGGGATTGATGTTGTTGTGCCGGTGAAGTCGATCCGAGCTATTAGTGAAAGGTTTGTGAATACTGCTTATGGCTTCTTCCTGGTAGGTGAGTGGCTTACCGCGTTGTTGCTAATTATGTTAGGAACACTTGTGGTAAGTTTGGTTTGGTTAAATCTATGCTTAACTCGTCTACTTGGTTATTCTCTTTCCAATTTAGCTCTACGGATGATTTGAACTCAATGCTTGAGAATGGTCCATAGTTCAATCATAATTATCCGCTTATTCTACGAAAGTGGAATCCAGATGTTGATCTTCTGAAAGAGAGGATGCTGGGAATGTGCCAGTTTGGGTTAAACTTCATGGTGGTCCCGTTACAGCGTTTAGTGAGGATGGTTTGAGTACCATTGCTACGAAACTTGATACTCTATTCATGCTTGACTCTTATACTTCTGATATGTGCTTGCAATCATGGGGCACGTCAAGCTATGCTAAAGTAATGATTGAACTTCGAGCTGACATGATGTTGAAAGATAACATCGTGGTGGCTATGCCGAAAATTATGAGGGAGGGGTATTATACATGTACTGTTTGTGTTGAATATGAATGGAAACCCCTTAGGTGTTCGTATTGTAAGGTCTTTGGCCATACTCAAGAGGAATATCTCAAGAATATTGGATTGGGTATGGTGAAGAACTTGAAGAATCCTAGTCAAACTTCTCGAGGTTTTCCGGTTGGTCCGAAAGTAAGTTTTAAACATCATAAATAATATAGACCCGTTTCTAAAAAGCCTACTGCTAGACCTAGCAGTAATAAGAAGAAAGGTGTGGCACACACTAATGAGGTTAGTAATTCAAATCCTTTTGATGTTCTTAATTCGGTTGATAATGATGTGGAATTTGGTACCGATGGAGGGACTACAAATTTGGTTAATAACGAGGCTATTTCAAGTGGATCCTCTTTTATGAATGTCGAAAATAGTAGTACCTGTAATACTCCTATTATTGATAAAATCAGGATGTTTAAAGATTTACTTATTGATGGGCAAGCTATTCTTGTGGATAAAGCTGGTAATCTTTTAAAGAAGGTAGAGTGTCTAGGTTATTATGATAGTGAAGATGAGGTTGCATCAGTTGATAATGATATGACTCGTTCTTTGGCTTCAGAAAGGGTAGGCTTTGGCACTCAAAGTTTGCTGGAACAATGGAGGGATTCTTATGGTAATGGTGACTATGATGAAGACCCATACGATGATTATATGTATGAAGGCCAAGATCTTCAACAAGAGATTCAAGCTATATGCGATAATCTAGATATCCAAGTTCGAGGTCGCAAGAAGAAATAGGTTTATGTTTCTTTTGTCTAGTCATTTTGTGTACCTTCCTTTAAAGAAGTAGCTTTGCCCATGTAATGGGCGGAGATGTGGAACTCACCCTCATCCTTTGTACTTAAATGTTTTTTGGCGTAATAAAATTTACCGGAGAAACCCTTTACCCCAAAAAAGATTCGAAAAATAAAAGCATCAAAAAATGGAGAATGGTTTACCAACAAAACCATCAACACAAAACTGGTCCGATTTATAAATCCAAACAAAACACCAAATGATTTAGCACCAGTGTTATCAAGATCCGGTTTTAGCAACACCACCCAACCACTTAAACATCATCAAAACACCTAAACACAACCGATTAAAATCACAAAATAACCAAACCATTAAGATTCACATGTTTAGATGATGGTTGTGTCGGATGTTTCAGTTTGTGATGGTGGTGGTGTTGATGACCGCGAGTTTAATTAATAGTCGATATGAAATACTTTGCAGTGTTATTGTTTAAATTTATTTTAATTTAAATTATTATCCATTTGTATGGTTATTGTTAGAAAAACGTTTAACTTAATAACATTTGTTTGCCGCAAAATTTAGTTACTGGGTACCCGTCATCGCATTGCGCGGGTACCCTGCTAGTATTTGTTATATGAAACAAACCCGGATACATGTTGCATTGTTTGAGATCTCGGCTAAACTATACGAGTATTATAATAATGGGTAAAATTCATAAAATAATATCCAAGTTTCAATATCATTTCATTAATGTCATTGAAACGTTGTTTTAGTTACAAATATCACACTAAACAGAAAATTAAAAGATAAAATTAGTAAAAAGGCGTGAGAGGTGTTACAGATTATGCGTTCCAACCATGGAATCACAAGAGAAGACTTATTGCACTCTTGATTCACTTAGTCAATAGATGTAGTAAAGCATCTCAACCTAAAACAATCAAGAACAAATCAACAAGCCGTCAATTAGTCACGAGAGCTTTAATCAATCAAATGCCTTAAATAATGAAACCCTAAGTTATTATAATATGGCATTTTCGATCCAAACTTTCCAAGAACCAAAATAACCACACATCTATCGATTAACACAAGTTAGTCGACAATCAATAGCCTTTATAATTAAAAACCCCAAAATTAACCAAACCCGAGTTTTCTCAAAAAATAGGCGTTTTTCTTAGGAAGAAAAAACTTTAATTCCAAAGAATTACACAACGATTTACCAACTAAAACAATTTAATTGACCAAAAACTCTTTTAAAAATAATTAAACAACAGACCACAACAACTAGTCTAAATCAAGATCAACCAAATCACAAGTATACTCCACCTAATTTGCCGTATACCTTTTATCTAATTAGTAAGAGTTCTATCTGAAAAGGGAGGGCTTTACCTGGTTTGAGTCTGTGTGGCGGTGAGTTCAAACCCCGTGAATTAGTCAGCCTAAAGAGCGGAAACTATGGTTAAAAAAAACGATATATTGAGAGAATAAACTTAGAGAGTTGAGATTGTGAGAGCAATATATGAAAACGGCTTAAAGGGATATGAAACCCTAAGCCCAAAATCCAGCTTGAATAGCACCACACAATAAAGTTTCCAATTTTAACATAAAACCCTGTTGAACTTTTGAGCATCTTTCATTCAGAGTAGAAACTTAAAACTTCTTCAAAATAAGATAACAAAGAAATACACATTAGTCGGTGTGATATATTTTCAAGGCAAGATATTAAATTGAACAAAACTTTACGAACACATTTATTGTTTAGTTAAAACTCTGACAAACATTTACATGTAAACAATGATCGGAAAAATCCCATAAGTTGGGTGTTTAAGATCAAACCTAACACACTCGGTGATGAAGAAACGACAAACATGAACATTTCATTCATGTGATAACTATTCACTCATGCAACTCTTTTTATAATCTATGATACCAAAATTATACACCAATTGACCAAATATCTAAAAGAAAAAAGGTATGTGACCTTTGATTTAAAAATTACTCATGCAACTTCTATGATGATGATTTAGGGGTGTTCATTGTTCGGATAATAAACCGAAATCGAAATAACTGAACCAAATTTGCCAAAATCAAACCAAACCGAATTAAATATTTGGTTTTCGGTTCGGTTATTGTTTTGAAAATCAAAACCGAAAACCGAATTCATATAAATATATATATTTTCTATTCTATATATAAAAAAAGGATATTAAAACTCTTCGCTAGTATAATTATAGTAAAAAATTTCTAACTTAATTTTTCTTTTATACTAAAAATCTATATAAATAAATGAATAAATAATTAAAATTATGTAACTCGGATTATTCAGTTCGGTTTTTGGTTATGGGTACAGTTTTCGGTAATTCGGTTCGGTTTAATATAATTTGAATTTGATTCGGTTTCGATTTTTTGTTTTACCCGGACAAAAGTTAACTAAACTAACCGAAGCGAATAAACCGAACAATCCCTTGAACACCCTGGATGATTACATATTTGTTAATTAAACATGTGGGCTAATAATATTTTTACATCTCTAATGGGCTAGGCTGTTAACTATTTTAGCCCCAAGTAAAACTAAGTCGGTCAAATTAGTAACCGCCTGATTAACACTATAAAAACAAAACCGTAACAAGACACCTTTAAAATTTTCTTTTTTACGATAACCCTATAAAAGTTATCGTACACAGTATTGCCGAACGAAGATATGATGACGTCAGAACTAAAAGACGATGTCGAATATTACTCTTTGATATCGAAGGTATGTGTCGCGCTCGAACCGAACGGTTTTCCTTTTAAAAAAGTAGTAGCAGAATTTATAGTTTATTTAGCTCGATAATATAACAATGTAGAAGATTTCAAACGTAAGTTGAAACAACACAATGATAATAATGATATGCATGCTGACTTAGTACGGGACACTGTTTAACCTTTAAATTTTGGTATGTTTTTTTAATATATTTGTTTATTTCAATTTTTTTTAGAATATCCTAAGGAAGAAAGGAATGCACTACCATAAACTGTTTGTTTCTTTCATTAATTATGTTTCATTCAGTTTTCTATTATTACTTAATTTCGTTTACACAGCTGAAGCAGTAAGAAAAAGTCCAGCGCTGATGGAGAAAAACCAAAACCTAAATAGAATACAAATCTAGCTGCACGTGATGAGCAGAAGCCACACACGGGAAAATATTCTTATTGTCAAGTGTGTTTACCTCTTGACAAATATGTTAGTTAAAGTACGGATATTTAATTGTAGGGCAATACATTTTGGAACAAAAAGGCTAGTAAACTTCTTTTAGCTTGTCTTTTACTTCTTGTTTTGTGATTCAGGGCAATAGCCTTAAGTGGGTTTTAAATTTGTAATTTTTCCTGGAGGTATGGGTTCGCACTTAAAAATCATTTAGTATTCTTGCTATTTCTATTTTTATATTAATCTTTACCGCATCGTTATTTATACCTACGTTACATACAAATAATTCTTATTGTTATAATATATATGCTTCATTTAGGGTACATTTAGGAGATGAAGCATATATTATAACAATTAGAATTATTTGTATGTAACGTAGGTATGCATGACGATGAGGTAAAGATTAATATAAAAATAGAAATAGCAAGAGTACTAAATGATTTTCAAGTGCCAGAGTATGCCCATAGCGTCACAGCTCAGAATTACAAATGTAAAACCCACTTAAGGCTCTTGCCCTGAATCACAAAACAAGAAGTAAAAGACAAGCTAAAAGCAGTTTACTAGCCTTTTTGTTCCAAAATGTATTGCCCTACAATTAGATATCCGTACTTTAACTAACATATTTGTCAAGATGTAAACACACTTGACAATAAGAATATTTTCCCGTATTTTCATCACCTACACCTAGATTTGTATTCTATTTAGGTTTTGCTCTATCTGTGGTAAACGAAATTAAGTAATAATAGAAAACTGAATAAAATAGAATTAATGAAGGAAACAGTTTATGGTAGTGCATTCCTTTCTGAGGGGAGTTATATTGAATACCAAAAAAAGGTTGGATACTAGGGGACTCATCCACACCATCCATCTAAAAAAAATCAATGGTTGTGATTAAAAGCATTTAATTATTTCACCAATTTTTTAAAATTTAAATATCTCCTAAACCGTTAATCGTTAAGTAAAAAAAAATATACCATCACGACGAGCATTTAATTATCTTTCAATAGATATCCACTTTGATATACTTTTGACAAAAAAAAATTTTACGTTTTTTTCACGTCTTTTTCATCTTTTTTCCACGTTTTTTTCAGATTTTTTCAGATTTTTCACGTTTTTTTTACTTTTTTCACCTTTTTTTTTCGTTTTTCACGTTTTTTCGAGAAAAAGTTTTTTTTTTCGTTTTTTCCGTTTTTCACGTTGTTTTCTCGTTTTTTTTCCGTTGTTGAAATTTGCATTAAAAATCATATATGATATAACACTAATATCATATATGATTTAACACTAAAATTAAATATCATATATGACATAACACTAATATCATATATGACATAACACAATCATATATGATTTAACACTAACATCATATATGATTTAACAGTAAATCTAAATATCATATATGATTCTCATGCAAGTTTCAATGAGAAAAAGTCGAAAAAAATGTGAAAAAAACGGAATTTTTTTTTGTCGAAAGTATATCAAAGTGAGAAAACGTGGAAAAAAGTGAAAAAACCGTGAAAAAATGTGAAAAAAACGTGAAAAAAATGTGAAAAAAACTTGAATTTTTTTTTTGTCGAAAGTATATCAAAGTGGATATCTATAGAAAGATAATTAAATGCTCATCGTGATGGTATATTTTTTTTCGCTTGACGATTAACGGTTTGAGAGATATTAAGATTTGAAAAAAAAGGTTGAAAATAATTTTTGGTTTAATCTTATCCATTAGATTAAGATGAAGATGAAGGGTGGAGATTGGTCCCCTGGTATCCACAAAAAACTTTGTATCCAAATGAACCTAAATCTTCCTTTCTTCCTTAAGATATTCTAAAAAAATTGAAATAAACATATATATTAAAAAAACATACCAAAATTTAAAGGTTTTTGAGTTGATACTATTGCACTGCACTTACGCTGTAATACTTGCTTTATCCAATATTGATTTTCTAAAAGCGATGAACAAGTCGACAAAATATTTGAGAGTTGCTTCATTGATGTCATGTACGGAGCATATTTTGCTGAACGATTCATATTTGGTCCAACTAATGACCTGCATAGCCATCAATAATCGTCCTTCCAACTCATCATAATATTCATCTTTCTCATGATCATCTTTTTCATTCATTTTTTCATCTTTAAATCATTTGTATTGTATAAACATCCTCAACATTTCCAAAGAACATCTCTCCACTACTTGTTCAATATATTTTCCAGCACACGCCTCGACCCCTTTTTTGTCCATACCCAATTTCTCTGCTAAAGCTTCAACTCCCTCTCTTGGAATTCTATGAATGTGGTTTACAACATGCTCACTTAATAAGGTGATTCTGGAACGGGCGCTTGCTAAGATTGCAAAAATTAGGGAAGAAGATGACGAGGATGCTAATTCAGATGACAAATTAAGTGGATAAGCAGGTAAATTTTTACAAAAGTACATTGATCGTTGTATTTTAATTACTATTTCAGCATCTCATTTTATGAGGATAGTTTCTTAAGCATCTCATTTTAAATGGTTTAGATATCAATCATCCTTTTGTTACAGATACTATGTTGAATATTTTGGCATGGATCATAAGTCATTCTTATGTTTAACAATTATGTTTCTCGATATAGACATTGAACTAGATTACCAAATTAATCAA
>BQNB010114621.1:0-14343 GCA_026074375.1 Tanacetum coccineum
AGATGCAGTATAATTCCAATGTTTAAAGGCAAAAATATATTTCACTTTGATGAAGACAAGATGAGGCTGATGCACAACAAGTACATACTTGATTACTTTGAATCAATCACAGAAAAGGAAGAAGGGATGCAACAGGACCAAGTCAAGATCAAAGGAAGTATCTATTCAACCAAGGTCCAAACTTTCAATGACTTTGTTACATTCCTTAACTTGATTAAAAATGATGAAATTATTAGTCAGGAATGGGACTACTTTAGGAACAGGTTTAACAAAATGATCAAATGGTTCTTTAACCATTATTTAGAAAGGTCTCTCCCCGGATCACTCCCACCAATTATTAATGGTGTGGAAATTCATCTTTTTGACTTGTACAAACTTATTGAAAACCTGGGAGGATACCTAAGCATACACTTTAGTCAAACTTTTGACAAAATTGGAGAAATCATGGGACTACCAGAAGGGTTTGGGGAAGAAATTAGGAAATGCTATATGAATTACTTAGAAATTCTCACTTCAACCTTCAAAACTGCACGAGCACCCTCAAAGGCACAAACTGGTGCACTTTTAGAACCTGCAAAGATGGCAGAGATAGACACAGGATGTCTTGGAACACACCACTTGAAGAATGGTGTTTATGGTGCAAATTGGACAAAGACTGCAGCCCCTAAAGGAAAAGAAGTGATTGAACACTTTGGTGTCAAATTGGAAGACACCACCTACCCAACAGAACCAACCCAAACACACCACTTGGAGAATCAACAGAGATTCTACTCAGTCCCCTCATCATCCAGAATCAAGGAAGAGACTGCCTCAAGCTCAAGTCATGATGACTTTTCAGTCATCACATAGAAGGTCTGCATAAATGATGCTTTCATCTTGGGAGGGAGAATGTTAGAGACAAGATTCAAGCCTACCACAAGGATGAAAGATTACAGAACTACAAAAGACTTTATAATATATTTATGTTTGTTATTCAGACTTTAGGATAGTTAATATTTATGTCTGCACTAGAAAGTATGGGTCATATGTGACAAATTCGACCCAATAATATTGTTATGACAGTTATTAGGTATTACAGTTATTTGTTGGTTATTTGTGAAGGGTTGTGTCGTTTCACAAACAGACACAAATGTAATCACACCCTTTCACAACCTATAAATAGATAGGAACATGTAAATTTGAATATTAATTCAAAGTAAATTAAGTTAGTGTTATATTACTGTTTTATTGTTTCACTGCATCTTTTATATCCAAACACCTCTTACAGAAGTTCTAACTATGTCAAGTCACAAATCCCTCTCATCAAAATGGCCAAGGCTCAAAGCGAGCACCTATGGCTTACCCAATATATGGCATCAGAGCAAAACTTGGGGTCCAATGAGAAGGGAACAAAAGTTGGAGCTCCTGCAGAGGCAATTGAAAAGAGAAAACCAAGAACAAATAGGTTCTTGCATGACCAAAATCTCAGAGGAATGCAAGAATCTATTAAAAGAAAAAATGAAGGAAGTCATGGACTTCAATTCCTCTTTGAACAACCCTACAGACAGCAACAAGTACCAATACTACAGATGTTTCAAGTGCAAAGAACTTGGGCATATTATCAAGTTTTGCCCCAATGACAAGAAAAAATATAAGAAAACAAGGATGGAAGGAATAGAAGCCCCAAAACCCACTGTCATGGTCACTTATCCTGAAACCATACACTTCTCTACCACAAGCATGATCAAGGACACAGACTTGACTACTTGGGACGAGATTTGGTATGTTAGTGACAAATTGGACAGACATGTTTGTTACAAACTTGACTTCTTTTGTAATATAAAGGAAAACTTCACTGTGACTAACTTAGAAAATCAGAGAAAATTCCTCTTTTCTTATGGCATGGGAGAAATACTTATAGAACAAAGAAGGAACAAGTTAATCATTCCTGGTGTATGCTACACACCAGAAGTAACCCTTAACATTCTTTCACAAGAACTTCTGGAGAAACAAGGCTTCACAATTTGCTATGAAGGAAACATATGCAGTATAGTTCCTATGTTCAAAGACAAGAAGGTTGTTCATTTTGATGAAGATAGGATGAGGATGATGCACAACAAGTACACACAAGATTACTTTGAATCAATCACAGAAAAGAAGGAAGGCATGGAACAGGACCAAGTCAAGATCAAAGGAAGTATCTATTCAACCAAGGTCCAAACTTTCAATGACTTTGTTACATTCCTTAACTTGATTAAAAATGATGAAATTATTAGTCAGGAATGGGACTACTTTAGGAATAGGTTTAACAAAATGATCAAATGGTTCTTTAACCATTATTTAGAAAGGTCTCTCCCCGGATCACTCCCACCAATTATTAATGGTGTGGAAATTCATCTTTTTGACTTGTACAAACTTATTGAAAACCTGGGAGGATACCTAAGCATACACTTTAGTCAAACTTTTGACAAAATTGGAGAAATCATGGGACTACCAGAAGGGTTTGGGGAAGAAATTAGGAAATGCTATATGAATTACTTAGAAATTCTCACTTCTACCTTCAAAACTGCACGAGCACCCTCAAAGGCACAAATTGGTGCACTTTTAGAACCTGCAAAGATGGCAGAGATAGACACAGGATGTCTTGGAACACACCACTTGAAGAATGGTGTTTATGGTGCAAATTGGACAAAGACTGCAGCCCCTAAAGGAAAAGAAGTGATTGAACACTTTGGTGTCAAATTGGAGGACAACCCCTATCCAACAGAACCTGCGATTTTTCAACACTTGTTACGTACTTACGTAGATTATCTATGTTGGGATTTAAATACCTAGGTAACTAGTTTAGCCACGAGTACGCAGCGGATAGGACCTAGTAATAATGATCTATCAGGTCAATCACATAGAATGTCTGCATAATTGATGCCTTTCAATCTTGGGAGGGAGAATGTTAGAGACAAGATTCAAGCCTTACCACAAGGGGATGAAAGGGGATTACAGAACTTACCAAAAGACTTTTATAATTTTTTTTTGTTACTACTTGGAACGAAGATTATGTATAGAAGATAAACTTACGGCTGAACCCATAGATATTCCTTTTCAAAATGTGTGAGCCAAGGTCTTTCTCAGCAACCAAGAATGCTCTTTTCCTATTAAAAAATTCAGTCGATTACTTAAGTTAGAACGATATCAAACCAACCAAACAAGATATCTATAATAACACGAATTATGATCTTACTTGTAAAAATGATTGGTGAGTTGAGTGTTTTTTGTTATGTCCTGAAATACATATGTTACAATAATACATCCATAAAAAGGAACAAAGAACATGCATGGATACAAAATAAAGTATCCAGTGAATACAGAGAAACATGTAACATAATGAAATCATCAAAGTAAAAATAATTTACATCTTTTTGAAAATACACAAGTTACAAGATTTATGTCAACCAATTTCTACGAAAATCATGTATGTATCCCTAATTCCTTAAACAAAATTGTTTTACATGATCTGACTTTAAAAAAATTTAAGCATTAAACAAGACCATGTACCATTAGGTTATAAAAGTGGCACAAAGAGAGTACGCAATAATCATGGTCGTTACTAAAAACTCATGATCGAATTAAGAGATACATAGGTAGGATAGAAAGCTTACGTGACAATTCGAATGTTGCAATCTTTAAGTTTGAGCTGCGATTATGAGGACAGCTTGAGATATTATGAAAACAAGAATAAATGGTGAGGAGTCCTTTTAAAGTGTGTAATTGACAAAAATAACAATATTTATGTTTTCTATCTTGGTCATTATTCGATCTCCATGCTTTAATGTATAATTAAGGTGAAGAATATATAAGGAGATGTCTTTAATAGTTACTGAAGATTATATGAGTTACGGTGGAAAATATTTAGACGTATCAAGAAAGGCTTCTAAATTTGAAATGCATCAATTGCATTAGTAAAACCTCGACAGTTAACAAATGAATAATTTCTTAAATGACATGATGAAATGCATCATAAAACAACGGATGGCTTTACTTAAATAGAATATACTTGAGCGTTTAAAATAAAAACAAATAATATCCTGATTACATGACGTGAGCATATTTGTATAAACGTAAATACACAACGTCAATAGTTGTTTTATTCATGTGTCTATTTTCTAATAACGAATGTTGTTTTGTACTTTGTATATAAGTTTTGGAACTAAGTTAGTATATAGTTCATGGCATAGCACCTAGTAGTTGTGACTATTTTCTAATAACTAAGTTAGTAATTAGACTCGTTATAACACAACTACTAGGTGCTATGCCATGAACTATATACTAACTTAGTTCCAAAACTTATATACAAAGTACAAAACAACATTCGTTATTAGAAAATAGTCACATGAATAAAACAACTATTGACGTTGTGTATTTATGTTTATACGAATATGCTCACGCCAAGTAATTAGGATATTATTTGTTTCTGTTTTAAGCGCTCAAGTAAATTCTATTTAAGTAAAGTCATCCGTTGTTTTATGATGCCTTTCATCATGTCATTTAAGAAATTCTTCATTTGTTAACTGTCTAGGTTTTACTAATGCAATTGATGCATTTCAAATTTAGAAGCCTTTCTTGATACGTCTAAACATTTTCCACCGTAACTCATATAATCTTCAGTAACTATTAAAGAAATCTCCTTATATATTCCTCACCTTAATTATACATTAAAGCATGGAGATCGAATAATGACCAAGAAAGAAAACATAAATATTGCTATTTTTGTCAATTACACACTTTAAAAGGACTCCTCACCATTTATGCTTGTTTTCATAATATCTCAAGCTGTCCTCATAACCGCAGCTCAAACTTGAAGATTGCTACATTCGAATTGTCACGTAAGCTTTCTATCCTACCTATGTATCTCTTAATTTGATCATGGGTTTTTTAGTAACGACCATGATTATTGCGTACTCTCTTTGTGTCACTTTTATAACCTAATGGTACATGGTCTTGTTTAATTCTTATTTTTTTTAAAAGTCAGATCATGTAAAACAATTTTATTTAAGGAATAAGGGATACATACATGTTTTTCGTAGAAATTGGTTGACATAAATCATGTAACTTGTGTATTTTTAAAAAGATGTAAATTATTTCTACTTTGATGATTTCATTATGTTACATGTTTCTCTCTATTCACTGGATACTTTATTTTGTATCCATGCATGTTCTGTGTTCCTTTTTATGAATGTATTATTGTAACATATGTATTTCAGGAGATGACAGAAAACACTCAACTCACCAATCGTTTTTACAAGTAAGATCATAATTCGTGTTATTATAGATATCTTGTTTGGTTGGTTTGATATCGTTCTAACTTATGTAATCGACTGAGTTTTTTAATAGGGAAAGAGCATTCTTGGTTGCTGAGAAAGACCTTGGCCTACACATTTTGAAAGGGAATATCTATGGGTTCAACCGTAAGTTTATCTTCTATACATAATCTTCGTTCCAAGTAGTAACAAAAAAAATTCACTTTGTAACAGGTAGCTACATTTACAATGGTGAGGATGACGAAAAGGGCACACTTAAAAAAGGCTACATGAAATCATATCAGGATTGGAACACACGTGTAATAGTTTCATCCATGTTTCTAGCATATTAGATTATGGATTATTAGCATTATTGATGTATTTAATATTTGGACAAATATAGATTACTGATTATGTTACCAACCCACTAGAAGACAGCTTTCCTACATTGCTTCAATTCATAGCCGAGAGGTGTGGTTAGATGCCTCTTAAATTAGGCTTAAATGGACAAGGTGTGACAATATATATATTCTTACATAGTTTTCCTTATATTGCAGAACATTCGATATATCTATGATGCTGATTGCATTTGCGGATTTGCATTTTGCCACTAATATCAGGTACATTATCCCACATAACCATAAATGAACTTTTAAAATACTTCTCACATAACTACTGAGATCACAATGGCACTACAAAAATTATGGGTTATAGCCACGACAAAATCATAGCTCGGAAAATATCGTTTCTTAATTCATATATGCATTTCTTTGATTCCCGGATCATATATATATATAGCCAAGGTAACACTTCTCCTTTTTAATTAGATATTTAGATTTCATATTTTTGTTTGGTCCGTTTCTTCTTCTTACCTGCATAATAGATGTTTTTTTTCTTAACACTTGATTATAAGCATAAACGGACTTTGTCATTATTTTCATCAAGAGTGTTATATTGACGATTTGACGCCGGTTCAGTCTAGTGTCTTTTGTCAAACACACATGAAACCTATGGTTCAAACATAAATTATTGTCGTGAATCTCCAAGTATAATAACCTTGTTTGGTTGATTTCTTATATTCGATGTTTATATTGTCAACATCTTTAAGGTTTATCAGCGACACGAAGCCTTTTGTGTATTTTGAGGAGAAAACCTTGGACGACGTTGAGGATTTCTTCAACGAGGAGTACTACATGGCTGGGGCATCAAAGGTATAATGATGATCGTTGGTGACATGTATTATTGTGTTCTTGATGTAACCAAAGTACGTAGAATGATTTCATGGCAGCACATTTTGTATAATTCATGTTCTTTGCTTTTACAGAAGTGGGATGACGAAGCGAACGAGAGACATGGCCTATGGGAAACAATTCGCAGGACTCTAGACCAGGTCAATATTGCATTTCAGCTTATTTTAACTTTGTAGTCTAAATGTCTAACACCCAAAATCCCGTAAGGAATCGTGTTTAGAGGGTGTTTTTTTTCTGTCATTTTTAACCCCATATATAGTTCATTAAATTTTTTTGGTTCTTATGCTTAAATATGATTCCATTTTAAATGTGGTAAAATATTGCATTTCAGGTTCTCCACCTTAGTCAATGTAAGATCTATTTCTATGTTCCGAAAAATGCTGATGGCGACCCATACGTGATTGAAGAAGAAGATGGATCCGCAGTTTTGTAAGAAGCCTTCAAATTTAATTATGCTTACTTTGTACCCTTTTGGTCATCACCCAGACATAATTTATGTATTATTTTAGGGAAACGTTCTACTGCTTTTTCGTTAACTCAAGTGCAGATATCAATTGTGGTGTCATACTCGATATTGCATTTGTCAGGTCAGTTTCAAAATTCAGTTGTGTGTCTCTTCTTTAGAATTCTTACTCCCTAAATGAACTTTTGTTATGATATATATTAATAAAGGATTTACAAGATTGAAATAAAATATCACTATGGGGGTTCTAAAATGACATAGTAAGGCTCCAAGTCTGCAACCATTATTTCTTTGGAGTTATTGGCTTGATAAAATGATTTATATGTTCCAGGAAAGCTCTTAAGCACCCCAATTCCTGGGCAGGAGGAAGTCGTTCGATGAATGATGAAGAATGATTAGTAGTACCCTCGAAGAAACCGCGGATATATGATCATATACGAGATATATAGTGATGAATATATACGTATTGATGCATGTCAATACTACTTCTTTATATCTTTAAAACATAATGTCAGTACTACTTCTTTATGTTCTGTTTCAAATTAATAAATCTCGAAGGCGGGACCAAAGCTTTTTCTTTAAAAGGGGCCGAACTTGACTTAACAGTTATGACAATATATATCGCTTCAAAAATGATTCGATTATTTTTTTCACCCATGATTCTACCTTAAAGGATAATAATAAAGAATAGTTTTACAAGTAAATTTATTTATATAGATGTTATATCGGATTAGTTATGTTATTTGTATCTAATATTTTATTTAAATAGCGATAGCAATAAGGGGTGCTAATTGCAAAAACTATAACATGACTTTCTTCATATCTCTCTCACACACACTCATAAATATATCAATAATCTTCATTAGAGAAGAGGAGGAGTGTTGAGGGTCTTAGGATCCAATGATCCAAACACCCCTTTATCTCGCCATGCTACCACCACTCTCCACCACGAACCACCACTGATTTAACATCATTTCTAGACCTCAAACACCTTATTTCCATAATCTAAATACATTATACCATAAGGATTAGACAATTCACACCAAATCTCTAATTTCGTTATTAGTTGTTTGTGGGAACATATGGTTATTGGTTTAGTTATGATGTAGTGTTCTTCGTTTGTTTTGACAATATGAGAAACATGATATAACATTTGGATGATTTTGCTATGACTTGTGAATATATATGTTTATGAATTCGATGTTATCTTTACTTAGATCATTGTTTATCTTTTGATATATCATTGCAATTGAAATAGGCCGAAAGGGTTAATCGTCTTGATATATTTTGAACCGTTTGTCTATGGCGAATCAATATCATACTTGTGAGAATTGTGTGGTAAATTGATAAACAACCCAAGTAGAGTTATGTTTAAGACCCTTCCTTATGTTAACCGACCGGGTTGGGAGGAATTCATATGTATGCATATTTGATATAAACCAATCTTAATGCACTTGATATGCTTAGAATCATAGGTCGAAAGATTTTCTTTGCATATTCGGTAGATATGCTTGTTATTATGATTACCCGTCATATATGACTTGTATGATTTGTTTATATAAAGTCTTGCTCTATCTCTATCTATTATGTTATGTGGATCGTACCTTGTTTCTTGCTTTGCTTTACACACGTTTTGGCTAATTGATCTATGACAATCAATTGGGTTTGTTACTTGATAAACAATCTGTGAATTGCTACAAATCCCGTGGAATGACTGGACTTACCTAATACTATATTACACTCGAATAGGATATACTTGCCCGAATGTTGTGTTTTTAGTCAAAATCGGTAATACTAGTTATTATAAATTTAAAGCTTGTAAAAACACACATCAAGTTTTTGGCGCCGCTGCTAGGGATTTGTTTTAGTTGTTTACAGATTGTTTGCTAGTCTTGTGCATCTTACGTATGTTTAAATCTCTTAATACTCTTAAAATGTGTATGCTGTTGAAGAAAGTACGACGCACATCTTTATGTGTGCGCCGCACTTCCCCTATTCCCGTTTGTTATTTTGCAGGTTTATACCTGAAGTACGCCGGTTTCACACCAAAACCGGCGCACTTTTGTCCAGTGATCTTGTATCCTCGTGACTGATTAAGTTCAGTTGTAACACAAAACCCTGAACTGTTAGTTTAGGCTTTATGATCATTTGAAATTCTGTTTTATCTGATTATATGCCTCGTATATTTGTGAATATTTAGTTTGTGATTAAAATGAAAAAAAAAACCAAAAAGATTTTTATTTCCATTTTTCTTCTTTCTTTTTGCTTCATTTTGATTTTGGCATGTTCTTGTTAATATAATAAAACCATGCTTTATGTTTATTAGTTTTGTTTTATTATATTTCTTGTATTGCATCTGTAAAAATAAAAAATAAAAGTTTGCAAATTTTGTAGAAAGTACGCAGCACCTTATCTTTTGTGCGTCGCATTTTCTGGGTCTAAAAAAATATATGTTTTCGTTTTCGTATCTTAATCATATAGATTGTCTTAAAACTAATATTAGTACGAGGCAAGCATACCCGTGCGTTGCACACGGCCTGGGTCAATTTGTTTTTCGCATGGTGTGTGTATAATGGTCGCTTGCAGTGTAATTTCGTCAAATGCCGATCGTTTTTTATGGTTTATTACTCATACAATTGGAGTGGGGTATTTGAGTTTGCCGTTAACAGCTGATCCATTTATACAGTACCCTATTTTTTGCGGTAGCAGAGCTTGGCACGTCAATTTAATTCGCGTGAATTTGTTACTTGTAACTGGGTACGTAATGCATTTCGCGACGGTTGAGGCTATGTTTCATTTAACGAATGTTAAGTGAAAGTGTTTCGTTGCGACGGTCATTTGTGGGAAACTAACGGATTGTTTAAGGGTAAACTATTGTTAGTCTAAGGTTGTGTTTTGTGTCTAATATTTTTAAGGAGGGTTTAGTTTGTTATTTGTACATGGGATGAGAGTTTAGTTTGTTTGATGGTGAAACTTGGATTGGTAAAGAGACATGATATTTTTGAAATAATAAAGGAAGTAGATATCTATTTTCACCAAAATCACTTGTAGGTACAAAAAAGACACACTATACAAATGCTGGTCCTTTCTCTTGTGTTTCTAATGTGTTTTTAGATTCTACTTTTGCCTTTTTTTTAATTTAGAAACTTGGTTTAATTATGTCACGTGAGAAAGCTTAATTTGGTCAGAATTGATTTCAAATGAAACATAAAAAGAAATATCAAAACTATGCATTTACTTACGTTTTTCATTCATACTCTATAATATAATTACCCAATATGAGGATATTGAAAAAGATGAGCACCCTTCTTTAGTCGTATGTACATGAATCCTCAAGTGTGATATAATCATTTTAGGTGCATCTCCTTTCTCTAATAATTTCTTAATTGATCATTTCATGTGTAGATTGGAGCAAGGTTACTTCTGATGTGAACCATTCATTTATATTTAGTGCATGAAGGTTATTATATGTTACATTTTTTCCAAAGTTAGAGCACATACTTTTCGGTTGTAAAGAGTCGGATACACACTGGAATTTCATGGCATATACGTTAATTAGATGTGATCCAAATGAGAGGTCTACATGAATATAGTAAGTAGATTTATGGAAATAAGAAACATAACACAAAACATTGGCTAGACCATGACACTCATATCTAAGTTCACAAAATTCTAACCAACACCATTGGGGCAACCTTTTATTTCCTATTAAGTACTTATTTTCAAGCGAAGTTCTTGATTCACCATGTTCATTAGGAGGTTTATCCACCGGAAGAGTGAAGTTCTTTATTCAGCATGTTCATTAGGATGTGTAGCATCTGGGACTTTTTCAACAACATGTTCCTCTGGGTTTGAATCTTTGTCAATGTACCTTAGATTACGTGTGAAAAAAACACATGTTATCGTTTGTAATAGTTATTACTCACTGTGAAAGCTATATATTGTCTTCTAAGTTCTAACCTTTTTTTCCTTTTTCTTGCTTAGATACCTTTGTTAGAATTCACATGTGAAGCTTTCAAATTACGTCATCTGTAGCCTATACATGGAAACATGTCAAAAAAAACGAATGGATAACAAAATAAATTTTATACATGTACCTCATCTAGCCCATCCAAAAGTGCTTTTGTGCTTGACTTTGTTAAAAATTATGATCTGCATTATAATGCATTCTAAAATTAATAGAGATGCATCTAATTTAATCGTGCATCTGCGATAAGTCGTTATAATTACTTCTTATCCTCTTATTTTAAAAAAAATTCTCATTTGATCATAACTCCCTCTCGTCTCTCTCTCATCTATATAGAAGATATATATATTTAGTATAATATATATATATATAAATTATATATATTATATATATATATATATATATATATATATATACAGATTCGGTTTTCGATTCAGATTGTCAAACCCAAATCCAACCCGAAAAACGAATTTGTAGTTTGATTCAGTTCGATTTTGGCGAATTTGGCACGGTTATTAGTTCGGTTCGATTTTAATTTTCGGTTTATTCGATTTTTTGGTTTTTCTACACACCCCTAACTGAAAATAAAAATGACTTGATGGGCCATGGGTATATTGTTAATGGGCTTAACAAACTCACAACTAAAATATCTAGTTAAGTATCTCTAAAATTTGCATTCGGGTTTTTTTGTTCATATTGTAGTTTTGTTAGTTCTACAATGCCTCCTAACTCATTATCATCATTTCTTTTAATGAGCGTGCCTCTTTTAGTTTCTTCTTCCATGGTTACTTTTTATGTTCATAACACAAAATTAATCCGCGTTGTCAACTCGTTGCACCAAAAAACAATCGGTTCATTGCTTTCGCCGGTTTTTGATTGAAACCTACTGGGTTTAGCTTTGCCGCTACACTTGAAGGGGCGGTTGGTCTAGTTCATTTTGGAAAAAAAACACTACTTTCATAGCTTTCATGGTATTGTATTGTCTCACCGTTGGTTTGTTTTAGATTCTGGATGTTATGAAAAAAAATCAAATAATACTAATCGATCTAGGCAGGTCTCAAGATATCAATTTTAGGTGCTAAACCTCACGTAATTACAAAGCCATGGATTGAGTATTACCTTCTTTAGGATAACCAAGTCCAATAAAAGAAAAAAAGAACGCCCATTATGGTGATTGAATTTGGTTCTGTTTTTTAACCTTGCATCTTTTGAATAGGTTTCATGCTTCTTTTCTTCTTGATATGAACTATTTTGATTGTAACATCTGATGAATTCATGATTTTCTTAAAGTTTTGGAATAGAGAACATGAAAACTAATACCATGATGGTTTATGTTGGACTGATTACGAAGGTACAAACTTAAGTATTAACTCATTTAAACTAAGATAAGTAAGTACATTATTCTATATACAAAAGGGTAGTTAAATATTCATGTTATTGATCTATATACTAAACATGGAAACGGAAAGCGACAAAATAAGGTAGGCCGGGCCACCTTTATGTTGGGATGCTTACTTGGGCCACCTTTATTAGGTTTTTTTCTTATTTTCCTCTCTCACTAGGTATATTACTGCTAACACATCACGTAGCAACACTGAGTGATACGTGTTCTTCATACCTACCAAAACAGTTAGATACACATAATCCAATCTTTTCTTTTTGAAGGCATTTTGTTCTATCTATATCAATTAGCGGTGTCGGTTGATGGGTTATGGTATTAACCCCGAACTCTATTAGTGTTAACTTTGTAGATGATAATTAAGTGGTGCGCTATGTTGGTCGATCTCGGTTGCATGTACGAGGTTGATTCTTATTCTGATTTGTGAGTTTATAAACCTTATCAAATTTTTTGTTTTTTGGTTTTTTTTGTTTGTAAAAAAATATTAGGGGATTGTTGAAATTTTAGTGTGGGTTTGATGTTTTTGTTGATAGGTGTCGATTCTGATCGGGTTTGAATTTGGGGTTTTACAAACATGATGTTACCATTGTGTTGTTATTTTTGTTTGCTTATCGGCTTAACCCATATCTTGGCAGGGCATTCCTAAATTGTGTTTACAGCCATGGCGGGTTACATTATTCATCATGGAATACTGTAGGAAGTTTATTGTTTTTTGTGTTCTCAAACAACTACCTAGAGTATCCACAATTATTTGAAAGTGTAACATTAATCCTTTTGAGATTAATAGAGTGAGAAAATTATTTTGTCTCGATCATCTTAATAATGATCGGCTATTTGGTGGTATTTGACCCGTATCTTAGCTTGGCAACCCAGAAGGTATTTAAATAAATGCAACTAGTGTTTGCAGCCATAGCATTGTTTGATCCCCTTTTGTCCGATTCTGATTTTGGAATACTTCATATGTGGGGTTTGGTATGCGTGATGATGTTTGACAGTGTACCGGATCGACGTTTGTCTAGCCACTGAATGAGCGTGTTTATAAGTATTGGTGATATTGATTATAAATAGTGATGATGAATTTAAACAGATTCAATTATGGGTGTGATCGTTTGTATCTTGGCAGGGCAACTTATTAAGTTTGCAGCCATGGCGGATGCATCCGGTTTTTTGATTTATAATATGTCTGATCTCGACTTAGCTTATTTTGTCGCTTTCCGTTTCCATGTTTAGTATCTAGCCGCTGAATGAGTGTGTCTATACATATTGGTGATATTGATTATAAATGGCGATGATGAATTTAAACAGGTATAATTAAGGCTGTGCCCATACGTATCTTGGCGGGGCAAATTATTAAGTTTGTAGCCATGGCGGATGCATCCATTTTTTTATTTATAATATGTCTGAGCCTTTACGGGTAATTTGAATGATTTTGCAATATAACCTCTGTTGAGAAGATATTGTATTCGTTAGTCTAATCGTTTTGAAGATTCGGGTATAGTATATACTTCAATGAACGATATAGACTTTCCTAGAATACATTCTCAGCTCGGTGGTCGTGCATCATCTGTTGAGAACACATGCCGGTTAGTTCTATTATACGCTTCCTTTGACTTTTTTTTGTATCTGATGTTTCTTATATTTACGCATGTTTTGGAGGTATTGTTTCTGCTTCTTCTGGTGTTGTTTAAATCATGTACAAGTTGATGGAGTGCCAGGTTTGTTATTTTATTCTTAATTTTACAGCTGGCTTCTTTCTCTATGTATCCATCTCTGTGGACCACCCCTAACTTCATGTCACGAGTCAACAACTATGGTGTGAAAAAGGAAATTGCATCTCTCTAGCCGTTGGCTCTTTACATGGATGTAGGAATGGTCAATAGAGCGTAATAGGGGTTTTGCACGGTCACGTGATAAATTAAATTTCTTTATAGTTTAAAAATAAATTGCCTCAAGTTATTAACCCAACACATAGCTCTTTGGGTCGACCTCCG
>BQNB010114622.1:7667-21717 GCA_026074375.1 Tanacetum coccineum
GTGCTACGAATATCACTGAGTTCTCTTGGCGATTCGAGTTGGTAAGCTATCGGACCGATTCTAGCTAAACTTTTAAAGGGTCAAATTTATCTAGGATTTAGCTTCTTCTTTTTTAATTATACATGAACAGTGCCCCCAACAGCACCAAAAAGTAACCCAACGGTTACATTCCCCCTTTAGATACCAAATTTTTGTCCTCCATTTCTCCATCAAACACTAATTCTTTCACTTAAATTTCTCCCATTCAAACCTCTCAAAATGTTGCATATTACTACAATCGTGTCGATGGTGTGCGCGATAGCACTCGGCATTCACCTTGCCTATGTCCCACATGAAGAAGATTTTTAGTTTTTGGCCGTAATTCTGGCGCTTCTCGCACCGCTCATTGTCTTAGCTATTGGCGTAGATCTACTTTGGGTGTAATAGATATTATTGTTATAGAAGGGTTGTAATAAAACTTTCATTTTCTTTTTGTACTTATGTAATTTTATCTTATTGCTAAGGTAATTTAACAATGTTGTACCACAAAATATTCTATTTGTTCTTTTTATCTCCGTTTTCTCTCGATATTTTCTTATTACCGCCGCTCAGTAACTCGTTTGACATTCTCCTTCCAAATTGCTTTAGTTGGGGCGTTTAAGATTAGTGACGTCGGTTTAACTTTATTGTTTGTGCTAAAGTTGATCCTAGTGGCACTTATTCGTTCCTTCTCGGCTTAAGCGTCAGCAAGTTATAACATTTTCCTTTCCAGTGTGATAACGAATTTATACTTATGGTGGTGTCGCAACTACTAAGCTTTATGGTATTACGTCGACGTTTGAATGAGTGATTTAGTGGATTCCTTAATGGCAGCTACACTCGTTGGTGGATCGTCCTAAGATGATTAGTGACGTGTCTCAACTTTTTGACATAGGATTTGGTGTAAGATGATGTCAACTCTATGCGGTAAGGTGGTGTAAAGGTTCACTTAGCTACTTTGATTACTACTTCAGTTTTCCGTGACAGACATGTTTTATGGATACGCACATAAAATTTTGCTTTTCGAGGATATAAGTAAAAATTGATTTTAAAAAACGTTTTAAGATGACTACTCCCAGCATGGCATGGTTCCTCCTGAATTAAACATAGGTGATTAGGCTATGTATAATTGAGGACTAACAATGAAGTGCTCAATTTTGTCAAACTAATGTTATGCATAAAGCAGTGTCAAAATAGTTTTATAGTGTGATAAATTAATTCACAAAATAAAACAAGATAGTTTATAGGATGACAACAAAATAGTTTGAGAGATAACCGTAAGATGGTTTATAAGATAATAGCTCAGTAGCTCATGGGGTGATAGTAAAATATTTATATGATGAAAACAAAATAGTTCCATAAAATAAAAACAAAATGATTTGTAAGATGATAGTTACGTGGTTTTTAAGATGATAGCAAAATAGTATATAAGATATCAAGAAGATAGTTCATAAGATGGCTGAAAGAAAATTGTAAAACTGATAGTAACTTAGTTTATAAAATAATTTTTGGGATTCTTGATTTGATGAGATAAAGTGAATAAAAGAATGAAAAAAGATAGAAACAAGAAGGACCAAAATTGTCATCATAAAGTTCTACATGATGTAGAAGAAAATAAAGATTTGGTCAAAATAAGATAAGAATGAATATTAATGAGAAGATAATTAATTGATTCTCTCATTAATATTTTAATTAGTTTCCTTGTAAGCCTAGAACTCCTTATGTTATAAAAGGAGGTCCAGACATTTAGAAAAATCAATCCATAGCATAGTCGACTGATGAGAGTTGAATAGTAAAGGGGTGTGTGTGTACACCATAGTTAATAGTTAGTTAGTAATAGACATATTATAGATGTCTATGTAGTAGTTAGTAGCCCTAAGTTATAGTTGGGGTAATAGGGAAATCGTATGAATGAAAAACCTTGTTCATAACTTTGATTGTGTTCTTTATTATTTCGCTGCGTGTTATCAATCATTGTTATTATATCTTAGATGGGCAAATCGATTCTCAACATGTGGTATCAAAGCAGGTGTCCTGAAACCTTGATTTAAAAGAAACAAATTAGATCCATCTCTCTGTTCATTCCCTATATCAAAAACCATAGATCTAGAAAATACCCAAAACAATTCTCTTGCAAAACTGCCACTTCTCAAGCAAGGTGAATATGATACATGGAGACTCAGGATAGAGTCATACATTCAACTTCAAGACTATGCTCTCTGAGAGATCATAGAGGAAGGCAACTATTTCAAGCCAGTAGCCTGAACCACTACAAACGAAGATGGTACATCTACTACAACAATACCTAGTGCTTTTACTGCTGAACAGAAGATCCTAAAGAAGAATGATCTTAAAGCCTGAAGCATCCTGATGATGACACTTCCAAGTGAGCATCTACTTACTTTCAATAAACACAAGGATGCCAAGTCTTATTTAAGCCATAGAACAAGATTTGGTGTATGAATCCACCAAGAAGACTCAAAAGATCACTCCTTAAAAGCATATGTATAAAACCTTTAATTTTCTATCTCAAGTCAATGACTCTATCTAGTAACAGCGTAAAAAATTGTAAGCCAATTAACTATCTTAGGTGAAATCATCACTCCAGAAGAACTTAACCTAAAATTCTTAAGAAGTCTTCCTACTGAATGGGGTATGCATGTTGTGGTCTGGAGGAACAAATCAGATCTGGGCTCAATAAGTTTTGATGATCTTTACAACAATTTTAAGATTGTTGAACCAGAAGTCAAAAGAAGTGTAATCTCTAGCTCAAACTCAGGCTCTCAGAATTTGGCCTTTCTCCTCAGGTCAGAGCAGTACAAATGAGGTTAATACTGTGCAAAATTTGTTCATGTTAGTACTGGTAGTACTCCTGTTAGTACTGCTAGCACTAATAATAGTACTGCTTGTCTCAGTGATGCCACAATATATGCTTATCTGGCCACTCAACCCAATGGGTCTCAAGTTGTTCATGAAGACCTAGAGCAAATCCATGAAGATGATCTTGATGAAATGGATTTAAAGTGGTAATTGGCATTGCTAAGTATGAAAGCAAGAAAGTTTTATCAGAGAACTGATAAAAAGATTATCATCAATGGAAGTGATATTACTGGTTATGAAAAGAAAAAGGTTGAATGTTTCAATTGTCATAAGTTGGGACATTTTGCTAGAGAGTGTAGAAATCCTAGGAGTTAAGAGAACATGAACAGAAGTCAAGATAGCTCAAGAAGAACAGTGAATGTGGAAGAATCTTCTTCCAAAGCTATGTTAGCTATAGATGGGACTGGATTTGATTGGAGTTACATGGCAGATGAGGAGGCTTCTACCAACTTTGCACTTATGGTTTTCTCTGACTCTGAGGTACAAAATAACAAAACTTGCTCTAAAACTTGTCTTAAAATTTTTGAAGATCTTAAGTCTAAGTATGATAAGTTGAGAATAGAGCTTAACAAGTTTGAATCTGATTTAGATAGCTATATAAAGGGTTTAGCTTCAGTAGAAGAACAACTGGTCTTTTATAAGAAAAATGAAAGTATGCTTTGTGATCAGATTGCTGTTCTTAAATTAGATGCCTCATTTAATGAATCAAATATTAATGCTCTTAAGAAACAGGTAGAAAGACTTAAGAAAGAAAAAGAGAATAATCAGTTTAAAATTGACAACTTTGAAAATGCCTCTAAAAGTCTGGATCAATTGATTAGAAATCAAATATCTGATAACAATAAGAAGGGTCTAGGATATAATGCTGTTCCCCCTCCACTTACAGGCTTGTTTTTACTTCCTAGTATTGATTTATCAAACTCAGGACTTGAGAAATTAAAACAACCTGAATTTGAAGGATATGGTGTTAAGGTAAATAAGGGTGCTAGTGAAAATGTCTCTAAAGAAGTTAAGAAAACTTTAGATGCTACAATAATTGAAGATTGGGTTTCTGATTGTGCTGAAGATGAGACTTGTGGTTAGAATCTCTTAATGTTCAAAAACCTAAGCAAGCTGATCAACCTAGGAAAGTTAGTCAAAAACCCCTAGAACAACAGTACAAACTAAAATACCCGATGCCTAAAAAAATTAGGATTTTGGATTCAGTTGCACCAAAAGCTTGTTTTGTGTGTGGGGAGTTTATCATCTTATTAAAGACTGTGATTTTCATGATAAAAGGATGGTACAAAAACCTGTTTTGAACAATGTGAAAAGGGAACTGGTCAAAGGGAAGTTTAGTCTAGTTTGGACTAAATGCAATGAGGGTCAACCCTCAAAGTTTCTAAATTCAGACGGAATTTTGCTCCAACTGCGATTTTTAACCATGCTCTCTGGCCTAGTACCATTTAGTACTGCTAGGCAAAGCTTTTCAAGAATTACAGCACCAGTTAGTGCTGCTAGGTCCTTCAATACTGCTGTACCTTCTATAAATGTTGCCAACCTAAGGACAAATGCTTTTTAAAAGTCACATTCACCATTAAGAAGACCTTTTTACCAACAAACAACACTTAAAAATAGAAATTTGAATAACAAAGTTAATACTGCTAAGGTAATTTCTGTAACCAAGTAAAGGAAAAAGATAAACAAGTGCTGTTGGGGAACAAGGGATAAATGTTGTTAAGTCTACAGCATAATGGGCATGGAGACCTAAAATAAAGATGATAAATCATGTCTACAAGAATACTGGATCATGTATTTGTAAGCAATTTAACTATGTTGGTTCAACAGGTAGAAACAAGTACAATAGGCTTGGTTCCAAGAGAAATTAATTCTCCCTTGTGACAAGTATATATTTCTGCTAATTATACTTGATACTGCTATGTTAGTATTGTTGTTTTATTTTCTATGTTTTACTTTAACATTTGCAGGTTATAAAAAGTTGTATAGTTAGATTTGAGGGGAAGGACTATTATGAGCCTTTTGAAGAGGAATTTAATGAGAACTTTGATGATAGAATGGATGGTCTTTTAGTGTTGGTTTTACAACCACTCAACAAATGGTCATCAATTCACCATGCTTAATAGGCATAAGAACTGGCTAGTCCATAAGCAAATGGTTTGTGGTAAAGACTTTTCAAATCCGTTTATGGTTGAAAATTTACCAAAAATTATAGGGTTCTCAACTCACCTTACTTCATGGTTAAGAGTTGGCTAGTCCAGGATCAAACAGTTCTTGGTAAAGACTAATCAAATCTGTTGATAGCTGATAGTTTGCTAAAAACTATATGGTTATCAATGCACAATATTATTGCAATGAAGCATTAGCTATTCCAGGGCAAACGACAACTGGTAAAGAATCATCAAATCCGTTTATGGCTGGTAGTTTGCCAAAAACTATAAGTCCAATGATCCACCTCTCTCAAAAGGTTACACACTTGGAAGTGGAGAGGACAGTCTGAAACTTATATAATTGATGGATTTTTGTACCAATTTGATTGATAAAGTTACCATTTTGGAAAATGCTCTTAAACAATCTAAGGAGTCTCATGCTTAGACTCTAACAATGTTGATGACGAAAGTTAAAAGATTGGAAGACAAGCTCAAGTTATGATTTTAGATACAGAAGAGTATTTGATTTTAGAGGATCCTGTCAAACAAGGGAGGATGGAAGAAACAGAAAATGCATGAGTGGAGTATGACAAACTTCAAAGGTATGAACTATGAGCAGGTCTATATTTGAAGAAGAGTACAAGAAGTTATGCTTGGTGTTAATACTGCTAGGTATAAGCTTAATACGACTAGTGTTAAGTTTGTACTGCTGGGGATATATTTCTACTGCTGAGAGAAGTTAGTACTGTTAGGTTTAAGTTAGTACTGCTAGACCAAACTTAATACTGCTAAGTGACCGTTAGTACTGTTTGAGCCATAACAAAATTAATTTAAGAGCCATTGAGATATTTCTGCCAACAACCTAGCTTATAAGGTTTCATGATAAGCTCAAATCTTTTACTTCTCACAGAATTCTAGATTATTAATCAACTTTTCATTCATCAAAATGGAAAATTTGGAGTTTTGCGACAAACATAATATTGTAAATTAGGAATATATCTTGCTGGGAATGACAAAAGCAAAAGATTCTGAAGTCTGCAAGATTACATAAGCAGATGGAAGTTCAAGCTTTCATGGAGATATTCAAGCATTATTAAGAAGACTTGATAGACATGATTTAAGTCAACTCTATAGCTTGGTTAAAGAAAGATTTAAAGATCATCCACTTGAGGGTCATGATTTAGATCTATGAGGAGATCTTAAGATGATATTTAATCCAAATGAAGAAGATGACATATGGTTGAATCAACAATATTGGGAGTTGCTAAGATGGAAATTACATGAATACAGTGGTGTTCACTCTTTATTCTTAGATGGTACATCAATACAGATCAACATGTTAGTAGAAAAGAAGTATCCACTAAAGAAGGAAATCTTGGAGAAGATGATCAACTTGAAGATTGAAGCTGAAGAAGATAGTGATATGGCAATTGAACTTATAATGTTTATCAAATCTTAGATTGCAGAACAGAGTTAGTTATGAAGAATTTTTGAAAGCTAACAGGAAAGGAAGCTAAAGTGTTTGAAAGAATCCTCTCAAAATCAAAGAGCTTTAATTCAAGAAACTTAAGAATTGAAGGTAAATCATAAGTTTAGGGGAGGATTGTTGGGAATTAAAGAGCTTCTACAAGATAATGCTGCTGAAGAACTTAGTACTGTTAGTTATAGTTAGTACTGCTTATGTGATATGCATGAGTTATATTAGGAATAGATATGCATGATCACTTAATGCATCTTGTAAGCATATTAGGGTTTTTCCTTGGTGTATAAAAGGAACCTTATGGCATAGTAAAATGGATCAATATTCAGAGAATAGAATAGTATTTAAGTTAGAAGAACACGATTAGTTATTAGGCAAAATATATAGTTGTTTTGTGATTTGTTCAATATAGTGAAAGTTATGTGTTCATTGTTTGATTGTTTCTTCTGAGTATATAAAGATTAATTCCACATAGTCTTTATATATACACTACAAGGTTTCTAATCTAGTTGTTTAGATTTATCTAAGCTAATAAAAGATCCATTCAATTGGAATCAACATGTGGTATCAGAGCCTGGTGGCTCTTGATCTAGGATCTACAAGGTTTTTAAAGAAACCCTAAAACCCTAATTTTCAAGAAATCGTTTTGGGCAAAAAGTTTTCTGGGGTTTTGGAGTTTAATTGATATATCAATGTTTATAATCGTCCTCTCTACATGTTTAGGTATGCAATACGATTATAAATATATATTTGGGTTTCTTTTGATCCATTATGTTCTAACTAATCAAACCCTATTCGATTAGAGTTTGTATATCTTTTGGTTTGGATCTGGAATGATGACTATGGCTTCTTGATTATTTTGTTTGGTTATCGTGGTTTGATGTTAGGGTTTCGCATGATTACAAAACCCTAATTACATGTGTGATAAGGCTGGTGTATATATGATATGTTGTTGATTATATGTGTTTAGAAACGAGGAAAATTTTCATGTAGGAAAAGAGTATGGTGGTCATTTGAATGTGTGTGATGTGGTAATTGATAGAAGGAGAGATCAAGAAACCCTAGGGTTCCAAGGATCATTGATTATTCTTATTTCTGATTGGGATCTATTCATGAAGAAACCCTAATATGGGGGTCGTGGTGAGATAGATGAAGATACATGGGTTCTGAGTAACTGTGTTCATGTTATGATAGTGGATGTACGAGGTTATGTATGGAGAGCAGGCAATCAAGGTACCTTAAAGTATATATAGTAAAGATTGAATTTTTATTATTAATAAGATTTTGCTGCGTAAAATGTTGCTAGTCTTGGAGACAACAAGATCTCTTTTTATGAATAATGAGATTTGGTTATAAAAAGAGATGATTTGTGCGTGATTGAAACCTTGATTTTTAGGGAATTGTTATGAAAGTTACGTGTGTTATTAATGCTGCTATACCATTTGGGCTTAAAAAAAGGTCAAGCGTAGGCTTCATGCTTGTTATTACTGCTGTTATTAGAATCAATGCATACAAGGTCGCGTGATATATTGAAGATTTTAAATGAAGGAAACAGGTATGTTGGTTTCTACTGTTTGAGCACATGCATTTTTAGTGTTGCCTTACTATTTGTGCATATGGTATACAAGAGATATGCATGTAGGGTATAGTAGTGCACATGGAATGTTAATACTGCTGCCAAGTATATACAAGTATCAATACTTTTCATGCCTATATTTAATTGATACTGTTTGAAAGAGTGTGTTGCGTGCTTAAGATTTGTGATGACAAGGGAAGTTAGTACTCTTCGAAGTACTTATTGCTGTTGTCAAATTATTTTAATGATGCTGCTTACTGCTGGAAAGTTAAAACTGTTCAAGTACACATGGAATTTTAATGTTATTGTTCATACTTTTAAGCTGTTGAAAAGGAGCTTAAATGTATTACTATTACTTCAAGTATATTAGTGATGTGTTCAAGATTTTTGTGCTGATTACCTCATCCAAGAAAGAGTTTGTACCGTTAGTACTATCTGACATAACTAGTTTGTACTGCTAGCTTTATCAGATATCAGGTGACTTACGGTTTTCGATCTCGGATAGAACTGTTTCAAACAACAGTTTATTCTTATTGAATTTTTTGGCTTGGATTGAAGATTTATTAAAAAGGTAATTACGAAGACAGTTGATTATTGCTTATTTGATGTTGTAGTTGGGTTTCACAAGTGCGTGTCTTATCATACCTTAAAGTTATGGTTGACTTTAAAGATAACTTGTTCGTGCTTAAATGGTGTTCACGATGACTTGTCAAAATCTAGCAAAGGTGTGTGATTTTTCTTAAGGTGCTCAATGCTCACATTTGCTATCACTTAGTATATGTCTCATAGAAGATGAGGATTTTGTCAAGAGGTTGCAGTCTACTTATATTTCACAGATTTATTTATAAGTTTGACTTCACGTGAATAGTGCAAGACATAAGACACAAGTTTAGGAAATTCAACTTCTTCATCAAATTTGTGATACTCTATTTTCTTCATCAGTGATCACTACATAGAGCCTATAGAGTTTGAGATTCAAGAGATGGTAAACATATTGGTTTCAGGGGAAGCTTATTGATTAAATGTTTAACCATCTACATGCACCACTTGAGGGGAAGTGTTTACAAGTTGCATATCTATAGAAGACCCCTATTAGATGATTACAAAAAGGGGAAAAAGATTACATGTTTATTGATTTGCAGCTTATTATGTGTGGTGACATAGTCAAGGATTCTAATTCTTATCTTAAGTCAAGGGGAATCATTGAAGATTTTGTTTCATTCAGGGAGATGATTACATCTCAACTTCAGGGGAAGCTTTGGCTTAATGATGAAGTTCCTACGAGACTTTGTTTGTTTTGTCATCATCAAATAGGGGAAGATTGTTGGGATTCTTGATTTGATAAGGCAAAGTGAATAAAAGAATGAAACAAGATGGAAACAAGAAGGACCAAAATTGTCATCATGAAGTTCTACAAGATGTAGAAGAAAATAAAGGTTTGGTCAAAATAAGATAAGAATGAATATTAATGAGAAGATAATTAATTGATTCTCTCATTAGTATATTAATTAGTTTCCTTGTAAGCCTAGAACTCCTTATGCTATAAAAGGAGGTCTAGGCATTTAGAAAAATTAATCCATAGCATAGTCGACTGATGAGAGTCGAATAGTAAAGGGGTGTGTGTGTACACCATAGTTAGTAGTTAGTTAGTAATAGACATATTATAGATGTCTATGTAGTAGTTAGTAGCCCCAAGTTATAGTTGGGGTAATAGGGAAATCGTATGAATGAAAAACCTTGTTCATAACTTTGATTGTGTTCTTTATTATTCCACTGCATGTTATCAATCATTGTTATTATATCTTAGATGGGCAAATCGATTCTCAACAAAAAATGTTTTTGCTACAAAACAAAGTTAGAGGTACAAGTGCAAGGCAAATATCTTTCAAGTTAACACATTATATTTAAATCAAAAGAAGAGTTTCATTCCACCAACAAGAAACTCATACATTAGCACATTTAATTCATCCATTCATGCAAGATAAAATTAGAACTAATACAAGATAAAGAGAAACAATACTACATAAGTCTTAAATGATTCATGATTCATAGAGAACGACTTTTAAGCAAAAGGTTTGGGGTTTTACGTTTATGAAAACATTTAGATATTTTTAAGGTGGAGGTGGAAAGTGTGAAATGATTGCGGTAGTAAGAAGATATTCAAGATGAGCAAACATGATATTCATCTCATCTCTTAAGGTGAAGAAAAGGTTTTGGTTGTGAGAACAACAAATGCAAGTTGACCCATGATAAGTCCATGATATTTTTAGAGAAAAAAGAGAGGATGACCCATAGCTAGGTGTTTTGGAGGTTGTGGTTGAGATGGTGGTGATGGAGTGTCATGAATGTGATCAAGAGGAGTGATTGGGGACAAAGAAAGTGTGATATCCAAGGAAGGATGACTTTGAAGTGGTTGAGGATTTAGAGGTCTAGGAGGAACATCCGAAATGTTTGTCAAGCAAAGGGTTCCAGTAGATATGGATAAGTTGGGTTCATGGAAGATGGTGAAATTTGAAGTTTTGAGTGAAAGGAAGAAGAATATGTTTTCTTGACTTAGATGATGTTTGAATTAGTGATGTGGTTTTTGAAGGAGCAATTATGAGAGTTGGTAGATGAGGAGGTTGTTTGTAGAGAGCAGTGTTGGTGTGATATCTTCATCACTAGATATGTTTGACAAATAATTGTTTATGGAAGGGATTATGGTGAGTTTGATTTTCTTGGGAAGCATTAGATGAGGAAACCATTGGTATGAATTATCATAGAATGAGGTATGAAGATAGATGATGAGAAGATATTTCATGAATTAAAAGTGAAGAAATGGATTGTAAGAAGTAAAGGCAGAGGTTTGAAGATTTAAGATTCCCAAAGGTGTTTTGTCAAAGCAAAAATTAAAGCTGTGGACCTAATTAGGATAAGTGGTCAACTGAAACAAGAATCAAAAGGTCAATAGAAGAAGACCGTGACTCTGATGGCGTCCCTTTATTACTGGCGGTCCCATAAAAAATTAGGGGACCCGCCCAGTAATTAGGGGGCCATTTTTTGGAGATAGAAACTTTTCAGAATTTCCTGAAAATTTATTTTTTCGAAAAAAAATTTCCCTTTTTGAGTCAATTCTATTTCATCATGAATCATCTAATACTCATTATCTAACCTCACAATATCAATTATCTTGAGTTCTATGAGGGAAGCATATGTAGGCAAATTTGATCAAAAGATAAGCATGCATAATATCATATATATAGCAAAAGTCTATCAAGGTGCATGCAAGCATTGGTTTAGGATGATAAAATTGAAAGATCATCCATGGCAAGCTAAGTTGCCCATACTAAGTACTAAGTTACTAATAAGTAGCATAAGTTTAAACACCTAATCATAATAGATTAGTAAATAATATAGATAATAATGTCATAAAGCAATTTCCCTCATTGCTCACTTCTTCATGTTTCTCCACAACCTTCTAAGACTTTTTCCGATTGACCTTACTCCACCACGATGCTCATCTCGTAATTGTACTTGACGGTTGATGATTTTGGTTTGGCGGGTGTAAAATGGTTCAAGGTGAGGGTCAATGTTAGGTGGGTTTTGAAAAACTTGAGGAACTTGATTGGTTAAGGAATTGACATAACGAATGGGGGAAGGAGTGCTTGCACGCGAGGTCCCTTCGTCATTCCCATCGTCATCATCCGTTAAGATGAGATGAGAAATGGTTGATCGAAGGCGGAAGAAGAAGAAGTAGAATGATGACCTCTTCTCATGCCACGATCCCTTCTTAGTTTTTGCTCTAGTTGAGCGGCAAGAGGAGTCATGTCACGACCGTACAAGACATAGGACTCGTTATTCAACTCAGGATATTCATTCATGATGAATGTAAATAATTGTTTATAATAGCAAACCATAGGGTAGATTAACCAGCTAGCTATGACCCACTCCATTCGTTTTGCCATGTAATAGGCAGATTGAATCTTTCGGAGTGTACGACACAGTAAAGCATAAAACAAAGACACGCGGGAACATGATCCCGATTACCTCCCAGACAAAAGACTTTTTCCTGGATGATTTCCTCTAAAGGTTTCAAAGTTGGTATGATTTCACGAGTGAGAATTTGATAATCATGAACATCAATCTCCTCCTCATGACGAATGCAACGGACTTGACCATCTTGATCAATTCGAGTAGACGAAATGATGTCCTTGATGGAAGGAGGGTTGATTTGATATGGATCATCAGAAGGGATACCATATGCCAACTCATCAAGTCTCCACCTATCGGTAAAGACACACGCTCCTTCACAGGAAACATCAAGAATTTGAGTAAAATTTTCAAGAGAGTAGGAGAAGAGTTAATTTTGAATCACAAATTCGACAAACATTTGACCTTCGTCGGAATAACTTAAATGATACTGACTGTAAAACTCAAGAATAAAACGAGGACACACTTGTTCATTGATTTCAAGAAGACACTCAAATTTGAAAAAATGAAACAAAGACTGAACATAGTTTAGATCTGTAAAGTTATCAAAAACCACCCGACCCTCGTGAATGTAACGTTCTTTAAGGTTTCTTAGTTTTTCTTTTATTGGAGAACGAAATTCATGTGGAATTTTAGGGATATAGTGTCTATTTTTGTAATCTTCAGAAGATTTACGAGGCATGATTTCCTAGAAGAAAATGAAATCACATTTTATTACTTTTCACATGTAATATGTCATGAGCAATGTTTCTAGTGTGTGCCTAAATGTAACAAATGTAGAGTAACGATTAACTCGACCTAAATATAAAATCCTAAGAGTTAACCCAAACGCTCCTTAATTTGATTTTGCTCATCCAAACAAGTTGAAAAATACATATGAATTATGTATCTCGAAATTTGTTCATGAGATCATTATGCATGTGTTTGAAAACGTTTTTGGGTTGGATTAACAATGCATAACAACAATTTTATTATGTTCCTAACGTGAGTGATTAGAATATAAAATTGGGGTTTTGGTTTGAAATCAATTTTTCAACAAATTCACTAATGTATGCAAATCCTATATCTACGGGAAGCATATTAGTTATACATTGTATCCTAGTACTCTTAATTGTACAAAATTGAAAGAAAAATCAAAAATCCCCAATTTTAATTTTTGGTGTTCATCATGAACCCTAGACTCAAATTGAAAGAAAATAGATGAAATGACTTACAATTGATGATCTTTGTGATATTAGGATTGATTATTAGTGTTGATTTGATCTTCAATTGATGTTTAGATGGTTGATTTTGAGTTTTAATGGTTTTTGAGTCGTGTTCGTCAATGGCAGCAGGTAAGGGGTGTTTGTTTTTGTGTTTTGAATTTTTTTTATTTAAGTGTCCCATTTTGTGACTTGCTGGTGGCGGTTCGATATTTACCAGTGGTCCCAAATATATTAGGGGGCCACCTATATGGGGGCTGTTAGAAACAAGAAAAGTATCGGTCACTTCCAATATGTATTAGTCTTAGCCCGTAGTTAATCATATGTAAAGTAAAGTAATCTAATATGGCCCAAGGCCCATGGAAAGCCTATCTTGGTCCATGGCCAGCCACATCTCATGTATAAATACCCTCTCCATGCTTTGGAGAGGGTGTTGGTTGGTTGGTTGGTTTTGTATTCTTATTTCACTTATGAATTACATGTTTCTTACTTTCTCTCTCTAGAATACATCATTCCTTCCACTCTCTCTCACTAAGTTCCTTCCCATCTCATATCAAAGATTACTTGTATTCTTCAATTGGTATCAAGAGCCATGGATTGGTGTGTTTAGTTTTTGTGTTTAAGCTTTCTTTTTGGTTCGTTTGTTTCATTTGCAAAATCATCCTTTATTTTTTTTTCTTTTGATTCTAAAGCTATTGGGTACACTAAAGGATTATTTACCTTGGTAAATCTGATCTAGTATCTTTATGATATAGGTGTACAAGCTTAGAATCAAGAA
>BQNB010114623.1:0-2500 GCA_026074375.1 Tanacetum coccineum
TTCCTTTCTTGTTTCTCTCTCTACTTTCTCTCTCTAAGATTTCTTATTTTCTAGCATATTGGTATAGATTATTGTTGTGTAATGGATTAAACTAGTGGGATAACACCTTGCTTTATGTACAGGAAGCTTTTACTTTGGAGGATATGATGGCCACACTAAAATCAAAGGAAATCAAAGAAAGGGCTAAGGCGAAAGGGGATGATGGTGAAGGGTTATATGTGAGGGGAAGAACTGATCTCGTAGGGGATTCTAGTCAGTTTCAAGAGGTAAAGTCAAGATCGAAGGTCTCAAGGTGGAAGACTAGTGGAGTGCTATATTTGCCATAATTCTGAGCGATCATCTTAAAGAGAAACTGGTACGAAGAATAATCGCAAGAAGTCAATAGGTTACGGCCAAGAAAGATAAGACAATCTTGCTCTAGTGGGTCGCTCTTATGACATTTGTGGTGATGATCGGTGTGATTATGCGCACAAGTCAGGCATCTGCTAGATTTGATCATGGATTCAGGATGTTCATACCACATGACACCCAGGTTAGATATACTTTTTTGATTTTTCTGGAATGAGGATGGGGGCTTGTGGTGACTTGGGTGACAACAGGAAGTGTAAAATTAGAGGTATTGGCAAGGTGAGGTTACAACTGAAAGATGGGTCAAGTTTTATGTTACACAATGTCAGGTATATTCATGAATTGAAAAGAAACTTGATATCACTGGGAACTCTTGAAAAAGAGGGATATACCGTAAAAATGCAGTCGGGCAAAGTCAAGGTGATTAATGGTTCTAGGGTTATTTTATCTGGAATTTGAAGGGATAATTGCGTATACTCTTTGGATGGCCATGCAATGGTAAGTGAGCTTAATGCTAGTGTTGAAAAAAAAATAGTCTTGCACAGGTTTGGCACAAAAGACTAGGATATATCAGCGAGGCGGGACTACAGGTGCTGGAAAAGCAGGGGCTGTTTGGCAAGAAAAGTCTAGGTAAGCTCAATTTTTGTGAGAATTGTGTTCTGGGAAAGTCACATCGAGTCAGTTTCGGTGTAGGAAGGCACACTACTCAGGGAGTGATAGACTGTGTTCATTCAGACTTATGGGATCCATCTCAGGTGGAATCATTAGGAGGTAAGAGGTATTTCTTATCTATTGTTAATGATTATTCCAGGAGGGTATGGGTTTATATTCTCAGGTTTAAACACAAAGCATTTGGAAAGTTCAAAGAGTGGAAGCAGTTAGTAGAGAATTAGACTGGGAGGACGTTTAAGAAGTTGAGGACAGATAATGGTCTTGAGTTCTGTAACCGGGAGTTTGAGCAGCTATGCATTGAGAGTGGGATTACTAGACATTTAATAGTTGTTGGGACGCCGCAACAGAATGGGGTAGCAGAACGTATGAACAGAACTCTCATGGAAAAGGTACGATGTTTACTGATTCAGTCTGGATTGCCCAAGACCTTCTGGGCGAAAGCGACATGTACGACCGCATATCTTATAAATAGGTCACCATCGACAGCGATTGAGAAAAGACACCTATGGAGATGTGGTCGGGACATCCAAGTGATTATGGGATGTTGAGGACTTTCAGTTGTGTTGCATATTCACACATTAAACAAGGTAAGCTCGAGCCGAGAGCCGTAAAATGCATTCTTTTGGGGTATTCTGAGGGTGTGAAGGGGTAAAGACTATATAGGCTTGATAATGAATCACCTAAAATAGTCACTAGCAGGAATGTGGTCTTCAATGAAAGTGTCATGTACAAAGACACGTTGAAGGATTCTGGTACAGGTACTGATAAGTCTGTCAAGGAATTACAGGTTGAGGTGGAACTGCAGGGGTTAAGTAATCGTATGCATGAGGAAGATCATACAGATCAGGAAGATGGCAATGATGAAAATGCAGGAGATCAAGAAACTGATCAGACACCTGATCTCACAAATTATCAGTTGGTTCGGGATAGAGAACCAATGACAAGAACGATACCTTTGAGGTTTCAAGATGAGAGTAATATGGCTGCTTACGCGTTTGCTGCAGCAGAGGAAGAAGATACTCATAAACCATTAACATACCAAGAGGCAGTTGCTTGTGAAGACAGTTCTAAGTGAAAAGCTGCTATGGAAGAAGAGATGGATTCTTTGAGGAAGAATAAGACCTGGGAGCTAGTAGATCATCCAGCTGGGCAAAAACTGGTGAGCTGCAAATGGTTGTTTAAGATAAAGGAAGGGATTGAAGGTGTTCAAAGGCCTAGGTACAAGGCAAGGTTGGTGGCTCATGGATTCACACAAAGGGCAGGTATTGATTACAATGAAGTATTTTCGCCGGTAGTTTGACACGCATCTATTCGGGTTATACTTGCATTGACTGCATGTAAAGATTATGAGCTGGAGCAGCTTGATGTAAAGACAGCATTTTTAACATGGGAATCTTGTAAGAAAGTGATCTACAAGAGGCAGCCACTAGAGATATAAACAAGGAAACAATGTATGTTTGTTAAAAGAACTCTCTTTATG
>BQNB010114623.1:7500-20526 GCA_026074375.1 Tanacetum coccineum
ATAGGTTCAAACCCCGTGGATTAGTCGGCCATAAAGTCGAAAACCATGGTTACCAAAAACAAACCTTTACAAGCCCATAAGTCTCAAAATATGCCGGCCATCGGGCTTATAATATATAAGCCGAGATCGCATAAGCCCACAATAAACTTAAACAAATTACAACTAGTTTTGCCAAACATAGCCATAAAAGCTAGTAATAAACAAACAAATGTCCACAATAGTAGTAAATAGATTAACTATTAGTGATTTTAGTGTCATTGAGCATTTTGTGTAATGGTGATTTACCCGAGACCAAAGGGATCAAAGTTAAGTTATAATATGAGTTAGGCGGTTCGAAGTGCACACTCATATAAGTTTATTTGATCATAAGTCAAATGTTGGTTATAGGAATATTAGCGACATTTTATGGAGTCACCAAGTCTTTAGGGGCGTCACTAAAGGCTGTAACCATTGTGACAGATTCAAAGTATCGCTGATGAAAGGTTGTTTTTTACTATTGTCAAATATGTCATGACTTTAATGAAAGGACACATAACTTCTTTTCCAATACAACCAACGTTTAAAGTCTTATTTATATAACTGAATTTGGTTTCATATACAAAAAAGATATATGGATAAATATACACTTTTATTATGAACATATTCAAAACGCAACACCATTACAATTTTTTTTCATTGTTTTTGCTCTAATTCTTGTGACTTATGGAATTTGATTAAGTGTGTTGTGTTTATCCATATATACAAATTTCGTTTGTATGTTAACCCAAGCACCAATTATGGTCGAAATATTTGGATTCAGGAAAGTGTATATACCACGATTCAAGTATTTAGTGGTCCGGGCTCAGAGCTTCATTTAGGCTTAGAGGGTGGATGTGCAAGACCCGATAACTAGTCTAGCCATTGGAATTACCCTCCTTCCCCCCGCCTCCCCCCCCCTGGTCCGAAGTGTGTGGAGGTTTGTGGGTGCCGGGTTGTTGAGTGGCGGGTGGGTGTGTCGTGGGGGTGGGTGGGCGGTTGGGTCGTGGGAGGGTTGGGTGGAAGGCGTGGGGGTGGTCGGTGGTGGTTATTGTGGGAGAGTTTGTGTGGTGGCAAGGTGAACTGGTGGTCCCGTTGAGGGGGGTGGTGTTGACTTTTGCTTGGAGTTTTTTTTTGGTGGAGGTTAATAAGGGTAAAAAATGGTTGGGAAAATTATTAATATATTGGAGTTTGTGATTGGGTGTTGTGTTGTATTATGGGTAGTTTTTTGTTGGCGCTGTTAATTCACGTTTTTGTCCTTGTGGTGTCTGGGGGTAGAAAAGGAAAAAAAAAGAAAGAAAAAAGGTAAAAAAAAAAAATAAGAAAAAAAGACAAGAAGAGAAGAAAGAAAGGGGAAAGTAAAGATGGATTGGAATAGAAAGAAAAAGGGAAGTCTTTGAAGAAGAAGAGAAGAAAGAAATGAAGAAGAAAGAAAAAGAAGACCAAGAAGGAGAAAGACCAAGGGAATAGACAAGAAGAGAAAACGGATGGATCACAGGATGTAAGGAACAAGAAAGGAAATTCTGCTTTGGGATGGGAGGGGATTGGGCGTTGTTGGTAGTTTTTGGGGGTGGATTGCAATTCTAAGTTTTTTTTTTGCAATAGTAGTCTAAGTCTAATCTACTTGTAATTCTAACAAAACAAAAGTATGAAAGGGCAGGAAAAGAAAAAAAATTTAGGCATTACAGTCATGTTTTTTTAAGTAATTGTGGTTTTTTTTTATCAAAAGAAAAAAAAGACGTTTTTTTTATAAAAGACTTTAGATTACATTTCGACGTTCCTAACTGCGGTGGTTGTTAAGGTGTTGTTCGTTAACGGCGGCGGGGGATGGGGGTGGTTTTCGTGTGGAGGTGTCTTTAAGGTTTGTGTTTTTATGGCTCCAATGCTAATACCCCGCAGCATCATCATGACTAAATATCTGATTTCTGCTTGGGTGGTATTGATAAATAGATATAAATTTGTATGTCTGGGTTATTGATGCAACACATTTGTTAATGTACGTCTCAAGTGTTCGCGCCTTTGGTGTTTAATGGGGGCGGTGGGTAGGAGTTGTTGGTTGTTAAGAGGGCGGCACAAGCGGTGGTTGGTGGAGGGGGGGACAGAGGGGGTGGATGTGAATACTTTGGAAAAGGGAAGAGGAAGAAGAAAGAAGAAGAAATAAAAGTAAAAGAAGACAAACGCAGAAAATATGAAAATAAAAAGATAAGATATATAGCAAACGAAGAAATATTGATATTTAGTAAAATGATTATAAAAAAAAAAAGATAAGATTAAAACAAAAAAAAAAAAAAACAAAGAAAAGGAAAGAAAAGACAAGATTATGGGGATACTAGTTTGAAATCTCAGGGATATTAAAATTCTTGTGATTTTAAACTATAGAGTGTCCACAAACTCGATCTTTTGTTTTGCTTACTGTGTTTATATATGATACTTTGTTTTGTCGTTTATTTGTATGTTAAATTGTCATATATACCTTATACTTATTTTCTAATTCCGTGGAAATGAAAGGTTTAGTTTTTAAGTTTGTTTCTACTTATACATGCATCTTTGTTAGAAGATGTGAATAGCTTGTATGTATAGTTTGTAAGTAGTCAACATGCGATGCTACTTGTGATGATTGACACCACATTACATACATAGACTGCATCAGGAAAATCAGATATGAATATGCAAGGCCGGAAAAGGGTCATATCATTGGAGTATATATGTTGGAGCTTATTATAACCTTATGTATTACGCCAGTTTACGGTTGTGCTGGTGTGGTTGTTGCCCAGGATAGGGATGGTTGAGTGGCCGTGCTAGTATAAATATATAAGGGAAGTAATAGTTGTATGCAAACAATTAAAATAACTTTTTAGATATTTTGTTTTTGGTAGTAACTGAATGAGTATGTATGTGGTATTTATATTTTTGGTATTTAATCCATGGCGATACATGGGCAGTTGGCGTTGGTATTACCAAATGTTTATATCCTTGTGGCTTAAATTTTTGAATGGTATTTCATTTTATTGGCACTATGGACGGATGGAATTACTATAAATGAGTGGGGAAAGTGGAAAAAAAAAAAAAGGGGAAAAAAAAAAGAAAAAAATAAATTCAAAAAAAAAAAAAAAAAAAAAAAGAAATAAATATAAAAATTACAAAAAAAATAAAAATTTCCCAATCAAAAAAATAGTTTTTTAAGTTGGTTATCATAATGTGGCGGGGGTAACTGTGGATTTTCAGTTTCTACGAAAATGAAAAACCATATACGGATTTTGTAACTATTGACGTTTTTCATCTTGAATTTAATATTGGCAAAATGAATTGATTAATTCTATAATTGAAGTTCATATATGATACGTGGTTTTGTATGGACACAATTGTAAAAAAGTTACAAAATCTTGTGTTTTGTATGCCTTTTTCCATTCGGCATGCACAATGATGTATTTACATGTCTATGATCAAACAATATGTTACCAAGAGTGTCACATTAACGTAATCGACCAAGTCATTTTGTCTAAAGAATACATAGTACTTGTATTTAGACGATTTATTATTGGTCAGGTAGATATCGATTGTGTTATTATATGTTGGGAGGATGGGGGGGAATATGTTTGGCTATTGGAAAGTTGATGTTAAGTATTCAAATTTTTGAAAAAAAGATGACGATTTTTTAATGCAATATTAAAGGTTGGAAATAACATTTCTAAATGATCAGAGGAAAGACCCTAAAAATCTTGGCAAGCGATGGAATGGATTTTACGCTTGGTTGAAGGTAGTATCTTGAGGAAGGGTTAAGTTTGGTGATCAAAGGAAAAAGTTGGGCCAACCAAACATTAATATTCAACTATTGGCATTATTATAAATCGTCACATGGTTACTCTAAAGAATTATAATGGTTAAATAACATGTCATTAAACATACGGTATTATGTTTTAAAGTCAATGTTGACACTGATGTGTTCATTACATTGTGATAAATGAGGAATATAAATTATAATAGCTTACCACCTGAATTATCAAGAGGTGTTTCGCTAGAGTCTCTAGAGACGCTCTTCTAGAGAAGGAGAGAGGACTTAGTTCACAAAGGTCGGAAATTAGGGATGAATTTATGAAATTTTAAAGTCCATTTAAATTCTTCTAATGGTGAGATACCCATACCATCTCTAATACACGTTTTTTTTTTTAAAAACTGAATTCAATGCGAAAAGCGCAAACTTAGAGCTTGGACTCATGTTTATTATCTAAGGAATGTGTTCAGGGACCTCGTGGTAGATTTAAAAAGGTTGGTTTTGAAGTTTATCTTCTTAATAGTTTTTTTTTTTGAAGAAAAAAGTGGCACTCGCATCATGATGGCATTGATTTTAAAAGAACTACCTATATGAGTATGAAGTTTTGCCGCTTCAAGAAGTTTGGACTTTCGCTTCTTCCCTATCTATGCTTCATATGATATTGAATGGGATATGGACGCATATGGCTTGTTGTTTGTAATGGCTTGTTTATGTGTTCAAGTATATAAAATATTTAAACTTGGAAACCCTTGTGTGTGCGTGTTGTGTATAATTATCTCAAGTATTCAAAATTGTTGTGTGTTGTGTACCGTTTGACGGTACTGTGTGTTTTTTTTGGGTTTCTTCAATGGTTTTTTTTTACGACACCCCACCCGAATATTGAGATTTCTCCGAATTTTTGGAATGTTGTAATAATTATTATACTAAGATGAAAAAATTCAATTAAATCGCAAAGACTTTTTCATTTATGCACAAGTTTGATTTGTTTTGATTAGTTGGGAAGTGAAATCAAGGATTACTCGAAATAAAGGCGAAGGAAGAGAGGAGGGAGGAGGAATTGTAGGAGTTGTTGGTTTGATTTTAGTATCGATTACACTAAAATGGAGGAGGATTGTTGGTGATTTTAGTGTCATTGAGCATTTTGTGTAATGGTGATTTACCCGAGACCAAAGGGATCAAAGTTAAGTTATAATATGAGTTAGGCGGTTCGGAGTGCACACTCGTATAAGTTTATTTGATCACAAGTCAAATGTTGGTTATAGGAATATTAGCGACATTTTATGGAGTCACCAAGTCTTTAGGGGCGTCACTAAAGGCTGCAACCATTGTGACAGATTCAAAGTATCGCTGATGAAAGGTTGTTTTTTACTATTGTCAAAAGTCATGACTTTAATGAAAGGACACAACTTTTCAATACAACCAACCGTATGTTTATATATATAAACTGAATTTGGTCATATACAAAAAGATATATGGAAAATATATTTTTTATATGAACAATATCAAAACAACACATACAATTTTTTTTTTCATGTTTTTGCTCTAATTCTTGTGCCTAGAATTTGAGTGTGTTCTTGTCTTATCCCATATACAAATTTCGTGTAACCCAAGGCACCAAATAGGGTCGAAATATTGTATTCGGAAAGTGAACTATACACGATTCAAGAATTTATCCGGCAATCTTTGATTATCAAGACCCTATATACAACAATCGAATACAATATGTTCGAAGTGATAATCATGGTTAGTGATTATATGAAATAGATTCCAGTATCTTTGGAGATCAAATATTGGAAAAGTATTTCATGTTGATAATTATGGTCGTGTGTCTGGAAAGACAAGAAAGAAAGGATCTTCGAGGATGGTATAATATGTTCAGAAAGCATTCTAACGTTGCAGTCTGATCTACTTCGTAATCTAACAAAGTATGAAAGGGAAATGGGCATAAGTCATGTTTAAGTATTTGGTATCCAAAAGACGTTCTAACTTTAGATACAGTACGACGTTCTAACTTCGGAGTACGATACGTTTTTCATGGTTTGGTTTTTAAGGTGTTTTAATTTCCAATCTAAACCCGCATGACAAATATTCTGATTTGCATGGTTGAATTGAAAGATAAATTAATGTCTTTGATATTTATGCAAATTTGTTAATATCTACACATGTTTAAATTGTCTTTTGTTATATTGATTAACGTCTTTTGTCAATGTTAATTTTCTTTTTTCTTGGTTTCTGGAATACTTGAAAGGGAAAGATATGGATACTAGTTTGAAATCTCAGGATATTAAATTCTTGATTTAACTAAGAGTGTCCAAACTCTATGTGTATATCTGATACTTTGTTTTGTCGTAATTGTATATATTATACAATTTTCAATTCCATGAAAGTTAGTTTATACTTATACATGCATCTTTGTTAAGATGTGAAAATCATGTATGTATAGTAGTAACTGCATGACACACATATGATTATATATATGTAGCACAATAACATGATAACTAAAACTTATGTGTCTGGTTGCCTGATAATATTCTTCTATAAGAATTAGAAATGCAAGAACTTTTTGATATTTTGATTAAAGTACTGAAATATTTAATAATGTATATATATTTTGTTATTTAATCATGAGATACATGGGAGTTTGATATTACCAAATGTTATCCTGGCTTAATTTTTGTTGGATGGACATACAAAAATGAGAAAGAGGAAAAAAGTTCAAAACAGTTAAGTTGGTTATCATAATGTGGCGGGTAACTGTGATTTTCAGTTTCTACGAATGAAAACCATATATGATTTAACATTGACGTGCATCTTGAATTTAAAGATTGGCAAAATGAATTGATTATTCTATGAAGTTCATATATGATACGTGGTTGTATGGACACAACTTGTAAAAGTTACAAATCTTGTGTGTATGCCTTTTCATTCGGCATGATGTAATTTACATGTCTATGATCAAACAATGTGTTACCAAGAGTGTCACATTAACGTAATCGACCAAGTCATTTTGTCTAAAGAATACATAGTATTTGTATTTAGACGATTTATTATTGGTCAGGTAGATATCGATTGTGTATATGTAGATGATATGTTTGGCTATTGGAAGTTAAGTATTCAAATTTTGAAAAGATACGATTATTAATGCAATTAAGTTGGATAAATGATCGAGAAGACTAAAAATCTGCAAGCGATGGATTTTACGCTTGGTTGAAGGTAGTATTGGGATCAAAGGAAAAAGTTGGCCAACATATATTCAACTATGGCATTATAAATCGTCACATGGTTACTCTAAAGAATTATAATGGTTAAATAACATGTCATTAAACATACGGTATTATGTTTTAAAGTCAATGTTACCATGTTCATTACATTATGATAATGAGAATAAATTATTAATAGCTTACATGAATTACCATATTTTGTGATAAGAGTGGTAATTGAGGATTTTACATTTGGTGTTAATGTGATGTATTCTCATCAAGAAACAAAGTGGTACAATGTAAGAAATATAATGGTTTAGAATACGACGAGAATTCTTTTGTATAAGATAAAAACTTATGCAAGTTGGTTAATTGATCGAGAGATTAAGGAGTGAATTAAAGTGTGTTTACATTTGTATAAATGTCGTATCTTATGATCAAAGGAAAAAGTTGTACAACGTATTCAACTATGGCATCATAAGTCGTTGTTTTCTTGTTTAAAAGAAATATAATAGTTATATGGCTTGTTAATAAACATTGAGTTATGTTTAAAAGTCAATACTATTATGTTGTATGCATTATAATAGTGAAACTAAACTATTGATAATATACCACTTGACAAAGTGGTTGGCTAAGGACTTAGTGAATAAGTCGGTAATATGGATGAAAAGTCCATTAGATCGTCTAATTATGAGATACCTAATTCCCCTTTAATACAACGTTAGAGGCTGAATTCAATGTGGAAAGCTCACACTTAGAGAATATGGCACATGTTTTACTATCCAAGGAAATTGTTTTTCAGACCTGCAAAATAAAGAGGTTGAAGTTAATCTTCTTAATAGTTCTTTTGAAAAAGTGCAACGCAGGGCATGATTAAAAGAACTACCTATATGAGTATGAAGTTTTGTCGCTTTAAGAAGCTTGGACTTGGTTTCCTATATGCTCATAAATGGATAGAGACGCATGGCTTGTAAAGCGTCAAGTATAAACATTGGAGAAATATAGAAACTTGTGTGTATACTATCTTCAGGTATTCAAATGGGTTGACAGGTTCAATCGTTACGACACCCCGATTCTCGAATATTTGAAACATGTAGTATACTAAAATTCAATCGCAAGACATTTTCATTTATGCACGAGTTTGATTTGTTTTGATTAGTTGGGAAATCAAGGATTACACTAAAATAGGGGAGAATTGTTGGTGAGTTTAGTATCCTTAAGCATTTTGTGTAATAGTGATTTACCAGAGACCAAAGGGATCAAAGTTAAGTTATAATATAAGTTAGGCGGTTCGGAGTGCACACTCGTATAAGTTTATTTGATCACAAGTCAAATGTTGGTTATAGGAATATTAGCGACATTTCTACGGAGTCACTAAGTCTTTAGGGGCGTCACTAACTGGTCCAACCGTATGTTTATTTTATATAAACTTATTTTGGTCCTTTAAGAGATTAGGTTGAAACAATGTATTAATCAACAATAAACTCAATAATTCTCTATGTTTTTCTCTTTTTCTTGTGCCTAGAATTTGAGTGTACAGAAAGTTTTATCGGGGGTGTACTACCCAACATCTCCATGAAATTTTATCGGGGGTTTACTACCCAACATCTCCATTGGTACTTCAACAGATTTTCTTCATGAGTACGGTATTAAGCGAATATAAACTTGAAGGGGGTATATTGTCAAGTATGATTAAACCAATAAAGAAAAAACTTAGGAAGTATTTTTAACACATGCCACCGATAATTACTTGTGCAACCGCTTTAAATCCATGTTTTAATGTAAACGGGGTAGACTTTCTTATCGAGTTGATAAGTACGGATTTTGAGTTTTTGACGATACTTTTGCATCTAAGTCAAAAAGTTATTTTAAAGAATCTTTGGAAGGTTTGTATAATATTTATTATGCAAAATATGGTAACCCAACTCAATCATCTCAAACAAGTGGTGATGCTACTTCATCGAAGGCGAGTGGCAGAAATAAGTATAGCCGTTTGCTAAACGGTTTAAAAGCACATACAAAAAAAGGCAAGGACTGATCCTACAATCAGGGCCATCTTTGAGGGTGTGCGGGATGAGCGACCGCACAGGGCCTCAAAAATATTAGGGGCCCTAAAATTTGTCTCGTTAACAATATATTAAACATTTAGATAACTAATTTGCATTATATCTTATAAACAATGATATTTTATATATAACATTTCTCCTCGAAAGATCTCGTTTTGTAATTTCGCTCAGGGCCCTAAAAAAATTCAAAAATTTAGAGACGGCCCTACCTACAATGCCTAGCGAATATGAGCGATATGTCAATTCGGATTTTGTCACACATCTTCAACCCAAAGAGTTTGCAAGTTTTAATGTCTTAGGTTTTTGGAAAGAAAAGAAAATAATGTTTCCCGTTCTATCTCGCATTGCCATGGATATAATAAGTGTACAAGCTTCTTCGGTAGCTTATGAATCCGCATTTTCAACAAGTGGAAGGGTGTTGTCAATCCGAAGAACAAGACTCACTCCGGCGTCTTTAGAGATGTGCATGTGTTTGAAGGATAACTTGGACGCTAAAGAGCGTAAACAAGACAAATGCCCTCTTGAAACACCCTTAGACTTTGAAGAAGGTGTCTTTGATGACGAGGTGCAACAAAATGAAGCCATTCCACTATCCGATGAAGAAATTGCACTAGATGCTAGCAGCGAAGGCACTATGTCTCCGGGAGGACCACGGTATGATTATATGCTGAGCAGCGAAGCCGAAGATGATTACTAATTTTCGATTAGTATGTTGTATTTTTAATTCGCTTGCATTATGTTGTTGATGTTGTATTTTAAATTTCCTTGCATTGTGTTGTATTTCCTTTCCAATGTATTTCGTTTTCGATGTATTATGGTTTTTATATTAAATAAAAGTTAAAGTTTATTCCGTTTATAGCGTACAAAACCACGAAAAAAAAACCCGGTCAAAACCGGTTTGGGTGGTTAACCGGTTCCAAACCGATGGGACCGGTTGGACAAAAACCGCACTCCAAACCGGTTTCAAACCGGAACCGGTTTCGACTGGTTCGTTGACCGAAACAGGTTCTGTTTGACTGAAACCGAACCGAACTGGTTAACCGGTTTGCGCACGTCTAGTACATACTTTTGAGTTTTAGTACTATTATTTTTGTAATTCTAACAATGAGGGCCGTTCCCACCTGTGTATATTTTGAACGTGAAGATGCATCTACTTGGTGGGTTGGTGCAATTGTGTTTATGTATACGTCTCTCACATTTAACTTAAGGGCATGTTTGGTTGGGTTTCTATTAAGTCCTGTAAAATGAAAGTGACTGTTTGGATATATGTTTTCGGTTTGTAAATAAATATATGATTGTTTGTTTTGGATGCTGAATAAAGTGTCTGAATTTGAAAAAAGTACTATTGTACCCTTTTATATGAAATAGGTGAGATTAAAGGTTAAGGAGTGTGTGTATAAATATGTAAAATTAGAATAACAAAGGTGGACTTAATTTGATGACCCTCATTCCCTTGGCTTTTTCTAGGGGGTCATATGTTAATTTTAAGCACTAAATAAACACCCATTTGATGACTTAACTTACCTATTTTTCAATTAAGACACTTTAAGTTGTTATCAAACACTAAATTAGCACTTTGGACTAAAACAGCCAACACATTGATAAGAGTTCAACATTACGAACAATGCTTATAAAAAATTGTGTCATTTCAGCTTATTAAGTTTTTTTTTTTAATTTTAGATGTTATAACAAATCCTAACTTATAAATAATCGTCTACCCGTGCAACGCACGGGTATTGTTCTTGTTATTTTGAGACAACCAGCTTTGAGAAGTGATACCGTAAGTTTAAGACGAATGAAGTGTCATTTTTTTCATGAGCGTTTAGCTAAAGATATACGAGTGACCCATTAATCAGAAGGTTTAACAAGAAACATACAATCAACATTAAAAATATTTTATAATAATTGACAGATTTAGACATTTGAGAATCAAATATTATTTGGAACAAAAATGGTGACCACTTAAGTGGTCCTCACGGTACTAAATCCTCACGGTACTAAGTAGAATCACATATTCACTTGTGCGATTATAAACAATCCAGGTCGATTTAAAGATAACATAATTTATCTCTCTTTTAGAATACGATTTGGTGTTGTTTTGATTCATGCTTGGCAATAGATATATGAGACGCTGATTCATATACTAGCTTAAATTCAGATTTAAAGCCTCTTAATAAACAAATATCACTAAATCTTGTTAATCCTTCGAGATCGTTCTTTTTATTAATCGGCCTAACAAATTTTTGATTGAAGGCCTCATGAAAGAGTTACATATATTCGGCCTGAACTTACATGCGAGGTGACTAGGTGACGCCCAAGCTATGAGTTATCACCACTTTATTTGTACATTTATTTACTAATGTTTTAGCACAATATATCTTTTTAGACCATGATAACAAAATTGTGTTGATATCACTTTTGTTTTATTGCTGCTGGATGGGATGTATTTGTTTTATTCATCTCTAGGTATTTGTTACATCTATATAGACTACAATTAATGTATCATTTTAGATGAAAATTATTGATTATAACGATATACTTGAGAATGTATATACAACTAATGTTTATAGCTATCAACCTTAGATATTTGTCTAAACTTGATCGTTAAGTCTGTACACTTGAAACTCGAAAGACTAAACAGACCGGTTATTTGAGTATGTGGTTCTTAAAATCAAATGCAGATAACTTTCTAATTTCCGTTGAGAAGGTGTTTTTTTGAATATTCGGTTATATTCATTATTATATAGTACTCCGTATTAGATCTAGAGATTTTTTTTGATTTGAAGGGAGCGAAATCAAGCCGAGCCACTAGTAGAGTAAGCCTTTCCCACCATGTATCAACATATATATAGCCCCTGTGATAATAATTTGATGGTTGGTAACATGTTAAATACCACGGATTAGTGTTCAAGTCCTGTTCACATGTCTCACTAGGGAAAAAACGCAAGACTAGACAATACCTGATATCCGCACATAGCAGCGGCGATGTATAGTAGTGTTAAATTGTGTGTGCGTATTTATTTGTGGACTAAGTGAGAATGAAAAAAGTTTGTGGATTGAATTGTAACTAATAATTAACAGATTGTGTTGCATTTTATAAATATGAGTATTTTAATATTACAACATTACTTCCTTTTATGATTTTTAAGAGTTTTAAGCAAAGACAAATGTCAAAATGATTTATATGTAATATAGATATTTTGGAGCTGAAGTTTAATAAGTTTGTCTATATATCAAACCATCACTAACACACTTTGATTCAATGCTCAAACACCTGCATACCATTTTTCCACACAAACATGCTAAAACCGCAAGTCCTCCATCGCTACCACTCAAACTCTTCTCGACCCTAAAGCGTCACACCGGCGACATCAGACAACCGTTTTTGTGTATTTTTTGTCCTGGGACATCGACTGCCTATCGTGTAATAGAGGACGGCTCCATTTTCTCAACACAACACTTTCTTTTCCTATCAAACGAAGAACCAGTTTCCATGCAACACGCTCACACAGACATATCAAAGCTATCGCGGCTGACCAATCTAGCAATGTCACTAGAACCACAAAGGTGAAAGCGGTTATAGCCGTTCAAGTAACCATGGGTGGTCTCATATCTAGCATAGGGCTTACGAAAGGAATGGATGATTTTACGGATTTGCTTGGTAAATCGATCCTTTTGGAGCTTGTTGCTGCCGAGGTTGATCATAGTAAGTCATGAACACGGTAATGAATATTACAAAACTCATACGGTATAATATAAGTTTAATATTAGTTTATTACCTCAAATGATCAAATATGACTTATTTTCACTATAGATAAAAAGTTCACAGCTATACAACTGTTTGTATACACTGTAGTTCATAGAATAACATTATTGGCCTGTTAGTTTAGGGTTAATTACTTGAAAATGTATTATACTTGTCACTTTTTGTTATTGTGTGTATCGAACTTTTTTTTCTCTTATTGTGTGTATT